>WOVY01009321.1:600000-848086 GCA_013436015.1 Rhipicephalus annulatus | reverse complement strand
ATCGTATTGACTGATTGATAAGTAGGATTTATATGTTCGAAAATCACCTCGTGCTTATGAGAGATCCGTAGTCAAAGGCTCCGAAAATTTCTACCACCTGAGGCTCTTTAACGGGCACCCATAGGAGCACACGGGCCCACAACATTTCGCCTCTATCGAAAATGTATTGCCGCCGTCAAGATTCGATCCCTCGACCTGTAACGGCAATTGAAGTAAAGCGCCATCCACTAAAGCTTTTTTTATAGCAGCATCCATACTGCTTGGCCAAGCAAGGCATATAAGCGTACCACTTCTCGTTGTCGCTGACATTGTTATTGTGGATATTTTTTAACCCACAACCTGACTGATTCACACAATAATTGTAAGACGTTGCCTATGTAGACATAGCCTTTGAAATTTTCGTGACCACTACGAGGAACGCAGATGTCATTGACCACTTCTTATAAGAGGTGTCAATTTAAATTACCTAGTTCTTTTTGTACAGGGACCCCTCATCACTCCATTAACGGACGGTCGCAGAAAC
Organism: Rhipicephalus annulatus; assembly: GCA_013436015.1. Lineage (NCBI taxonomy): Eukaryota > Metazoa > Arthropoda > Arachnida > Ixodida > Ixodidae > Rhipicephalus > Rhipicephalus annulatus. The sequence goes on along the minus strand of WOVY01009321.1, from coordinate 847,563 downwards.
AACTATACTTCTGCTCCTGGTGCTCACATTTCACAGTGACCCATCGACACATGGACGCCACAGATACATTAGAGACGCATACGTATTCGTTATGTGTGCACACGTAACCACCAACACGTGCTAATGAAACATTTCAGTCTACTTTACTTCATGCTGGTAGTGCGTGTATCTAACGTTCTCATATCGGCAGGCATCGCATAACGTCCATTTGCAAGGTGCGTGAGATATGCGAAATTTTTTTCTTGCAATCGTCAACCCATAATTGAGCGTCTTTTTTTTTCTCATCTTCTGAGCCATGTATATGCCTTCGCATGTCTGCAATAGAATCATACTGAAATACTTTACGAATAACTTACATTATGCTCATCAGAAAGTTCAGTGATTTCTTGAAGGCTGAGGCCGGGCTGCGCAAGGACGCAGACCGATTCATCGAGAACAGCCATCAATCCGAGCAGCAGTCCAGACAGGTGGCCGATGGGAGCTGAAGCCAGCACAGTATCCGTTTCATCTGATGACATACAAGTCCTGAAAAAGAAGGTTTGTTATGTTTGCCCGTCGCACTTGTTGTCCTAGCCGAATATGTACGAAAGAAAATGATTCGAGCTTGACAATCAGCAGACTCGATGGCAAGCCACATGTCAAATAGTGTTTCCTCCATACGCATATGTTGTTAAAAATAATTTCAAAGAAATGTAGTACACATATCTTGTAACAATCGCTTATGCTGAACAGGCTCACACGATCTGCTGATCGAGCTGCCTCCGCCGCTGTTAACGTGCTTTCGGAAATCATTATTGCGTTACTCCTCAGATGCTCGTTCTTTTAAAATTTTCCATCAAAAAGCGCCTACTTTTATTTTTAATTAGAATCTGACTGCACCATAAAGCAGCTAGTCAATGTTGAAAAATATTTTCACCACATGCTCAGTGAATATATATGACTAAAAGGTATTTCTGGACAATACAGACAAAACCAGCTAACTGCTGCAAATGAAATTTTAAAACCTTATCAGCCAAAGAGTTACAAACGCCACATATTTTTTCACTTCTGTAGGCTAGGAACCCTTGGGGTCACTCGAGGAGCTTCGGGGCTACGTGGACAATTTCCAAGGGTAGTAACGCTAGGCGGCTTAAGTGGCGGCCACTTGCCGCGTTTTTGTCCTAGCCGTCTTTATGATCGCCGGAGCAACTTCTCAATTCACCGTAATCAGTGTCTTTATTAGTTGGCACACGATAAATATCTGTACTCTAATAATCATCACTAAATAAAGATGACAAAATGAATAGCGTTTCTTTGTGTTCATGTGCCTGCTATGCATGCGTCACCGCCACTGCGCGCCGTTTTTTCATACGAAAACCTCGCTCATGCCACACGGTAAGAAGATATCCTCGCTAAAATGCTGCCATCTGGAAGATGACACGCAATGCGAGTCGTATGTGCGCGCTCTCCGCCTGAACACAAGAAAGGAGTACTTATTTCCGCTTGGACAAGTTCTATTCGTCAAAAAAAGTTTGGTGACAGTTGAGGCAGGACGAGCTCTGTTAGTCCGAAGCAGTTAAGGGGTTAACTGCCCTAGAGGAGAAATGACGTAAGTAGCTTCAACTCTGCGCGAAACGCTCTCGGCGAACATAGAAAAGAGATGGACCATCGCATCAACATTAGCACAACCAGGGTCATCGACACGTAAGGTGGCCGCACGAACAGGCAATTCTTGTTGCTGATGTTCACGTTCCTATAACATCCATATTTCGATGTGGTTTTGCGGTTTGTATCCTTAGTACAGCTCAGGATCATCCACAAGTGGATAAAAAATGCAAATATAACATTATTGCAGCGACACGTTTTAATGTTTCAAATGTAACAGAAACGCGTTCATTTCCCAATAAAAGAACCTGCTCAGTGAGTTCAGTTCAACATTACGAAGAAATTAGAAACGAGCTTTCGTTCCTATTTAGAAGAACGTGAACGTCGCTGTAGATCTCATGGCATTCTCTGGCTGTTTCAGAGATAAGAGTACTTTTGAACGTGTCTCCCTTAGAAGAAACTATTTGAAGCTCTACGTCTCCGCTGACGAAAGTATGGGTAAAGTGCAGTAATAGCTTCTGCTGGAATGTCGTAAGTCTAGGTGACAACATGACAAACCTTGGTCGCAGCTTATGTGATTTTTTTTTTCACAAAGGTGCAAGCCAACCAATTGCAGCAACAAAACAAGATGACCAATGAAAACAATCGCCTGAAGTTTCCAAGACATTCATAATGACGGTATTCTTTCTTGCAATATCGACTGCAGTGTTTTGTGTCGTGCATACGCTAACTCATGTGCGCCAAGCGTCTCATCAAGGAAAGCGCAAAGCGCAAGCACATGAAGTGCACTATATTTGGGTTATACGATGAAACATGCTCATTCGCCCTCTTTAGTGTCGTCAGTTTGCGTGTCCAAAAAAAATAAGCTCATCCGCCATGCGCACTGTACAGTTCACGCCATTTTGACATTATTCTCTCTGCGCAACTGCATTCTTCAAGAGTGTACTAGCATGGCTTCTCGGCTCTTTACCATATGCAAAACTTTATGCGGTCACACAAATGTAACGGCGGTACAAGCTTATCGTTAGACATTCACTCATAAGACTACGTACTTTGAAATGCAGAAGTTGGCAACAAAGCTATGGTGAGTGATCTCGACGCCCTTCGGAAGTCCCGTGGTGCCCGACGTGTAGACAACAACGAAGACTGCTTCCCTCGGGTCTCCGACAGGGCACTCTCTGAAGGTGGACTGGTCCAGGTACTTGAATGATGCCGCATCCGTGAACCAGACACAGGACCCATTGCTAATAGACCCTGAAGAAGATCGTGTTTTTGTAGAGCATACAAACAGTACTAAAAATGGGGTATGGCGCTTTTGGCGTGCATTTCGAATGAAGATTTGCAGTTAACTACTTTCGCTGAAGGGAATTAGCTGAATTTTGCCGCTGCATCTTACGGTTCCTTACCTACGGAGCAGAAAGCGTGGCGGAAATTTAGCTAGATATTCGAGGATTAACGTCCCAAAACCACTATATGGTTATGAAAGACGCCGTAGGGGTGGGCTTTGGAAATATTGACCAACTGGGGTTCTTTACTGTGCACCCATACATGAGCCCATGGCCCCGCAGCATTTTCGCCTCCATCAAAAATGCAGCCGCCACAGCCAGAATTCAATCCTGTTTCGGCAGCTGGTCTGCCGCTGAAAACCTTAGCCACTACACCACCGTATCAGGGCGGGCGGAAAATGGGAAGTCATTGAAAGGAAAATTTAAAGTGTAACGTTAAATGCGAAAGGAGATAACAAAGTGGGCCAGAGAACACTGATGTGTTAAGGACATAACAGTCAAAATTTAGACGAAGATATGGCATTGACACTGCATGTAAGTCAAGATAAGATAACCACTAGCATTAATAGTAACTGAGTGTAGAGAGCCAGCCCGCAGAGTCAGACGGTATCGCAGTAAACATGCGCAATTCTTTCGCCTCACAGCCACCTATTTATAGCTATGCGCTGTCTAATTATAGGCCCTGCTTTACAGAAATGCCTGCTACGTTTACACCTGCACGCAATTTTGTCATGCCACTGTGAGCGTCGATGTAGAGAAATAAATGCCTCAGTGGAACGTTTTATAGAGAAGTTGGAGGGGTAAAGAATTTTCGCTGATGCTTCACAGGCACGACGTCACGCTTCTGCCAAGGTGTGATTGGACCTGGCGGCACTGTTGCATCACCTTATTAGTCACTTAGCGGCAGGCGCTGGCATGTACAGCTTTATGCGACTTTTTTTTTTCGGCGCGCTTTTGAGCGGGAATACAGAGGACGAATGCTGCATTCGTCATGAATGTGTCCTATATCATAAATTGGGTTCTGTGCCTTCGCATAAGTACAAAAAATTATTCGATAAACATGTACGCGTATAGATTTTGAATATTCAGATTTATCCCACGCTTCCAATTTAACGACCCTTATGAACTTTGTCAACTTTTATCGAACCAGCAGGATCTAAGCAGTCATTACACGTGGGCCGGTTCAGCTGATGTAAACTACAGCTTTTCTTCACATCTCCCTCTCCTTTTTCCGTTATCAACAGCGTTGCCGTGCGATCAGTCATGCTGCTATTCACGACAACATGTTGATGAAGCTCTTGGACTCTTTCGAATTGAGTGTCCGCTGGCACCCTCTATACCAAGTACCGAAGAGATATACGAGAAAAAATATCGCAGCATATTCACGGAGTGAATGATGATGAGTGGGGCGAAGCGTCCGTCAGCCCATCAATGCTTCCGTCCGTTCGTTCTTGCTTCCGTACATCCGCGTGACCATCCGTGCTTCCATCCATGCGTTTGTCCCTCTGTCCGCGCGTCCATCTAAGTAACGTTCCAAGTACCCGCCATTTTGCTTCCCCTATGGCACATACCCACTCCACGCGTCCGTCCATCAGTCTGTCTATCTGCTAGTCTGTCTCTCCATCCGTTCATGCGTTCATTCACGCGTTCATGTAACGAACACTAAGTACCGCCTTCTCCCATCCCAGTGGCTACGTAGGACAGCGACGGATGATTGACAGGGCCCCGCCTTAAGAAGCTTAGCCTCTAATAACTGCATGAGGTTAATGCGAAAGGCTGCGTGATAAGCTTTTCTATGGCAGACCACCGCAGCAACTCATTTTAATAACCATCGATGAGTGGTGGTGGTGAAAGCATTTATTGACATATTTACTGTGAGAGGTATGAATAAGGCGTGTATAAAGGGCCTCCGTTTGATAAACACTAGAAGGGATCCCCAGTCCGGTATCCCTACAGCTGTCGTGGCACCTTGGGCTCTATCACCTAACGCCTGTTGGGCCGGGAAGTCAGAGAAGCTGATCAGCACAGCTTCTCAGTTTTCTCGCGTAGGGTGAAGTGGGGGGTAGATGTAATTTGAGGGGCATGTCCACAACACTTGATATGTGTCACAAGACTTCTCCGCACAGTGCAGCACGCGCCCAAGAAGGCCGAATAGAAATGCTTCAGTACTCCCGGGCACAGTACTGTATTGGTGAAGAAATGGAGAAGCCAGCCCTCCTGCACCGTGGTGAAGCCTTTACAGAGGAGGACATCACGTGTACCCAGTGGCATTCTTGGTGGGCATGTGAAATATCATGTACACACTTGCATATATGTACACACTTGGCTTCTAAAATATTGCGTTGAAACTGGCATGTACCACCTGCTCTATCATACCTGCTTAATTTGCTTCGACATAGTCATGCATCTTCAATCGAAGTTACGTGGCATATGAAATGAGCTAATAAAGGTGGCTAAAATTCACGCATAATTCAGTGATCTCTTGATCAGCTTCGAATTAGGAGTTCTATTAGTAAGTAATGGAAAATCGACATTTAGTAAAACAAAAATTTTTAAGGCTGCTTGGCGCTGAAAATTGCTCGTCATAAGAGTATTTTAGAATGAATAAAATAAATAAACCACTAAAATATAACCTTTTACATTGAAAACTAGCGGACGCATTTTATACTAATCTATCACTACGGGCCTTGATGCACCTAAAAAAGCCATAGCTTGAAGCATCTACACTCATCTATTAACAATTTTATGCCAACGATTTAATCTCCAAACTGTTCGCTCAAAGTGAATAGTTTATCTGGGAGCAAATATTTATTCAATTAAAGTAAGCGTTCATATTCTCTCAAAAAATATATGCTTGTTCAATTCACGTACCTTGAGATCAAGAGACAAAATTGCTTTTGTCACTTTTTCGGCTAGTTCAACGTCTGTAAGAACATGTGTGCTGTCACTTTCGACGATCTGCCCACGCAGCTCTCCTGCGAAATGATAGACCACAAAAGCAACACATATAAAAGAACTGGTTTTTTTATGAGTGCCTAAAAGAGCAACAATAAAATCGACGTAGCATCAATGATGTTTTGCGGTTTATTTGACAAAAACAACCGTCATCAAAGGGCGCAGTACCATCTTGAAACACACACAAGAACGGTAGGATATATTTTATTAAAACGCATAGTTCGAAAGTTCCTACGTTTAACCACATTGCCCTGCCATGATGGTATAGTTGCTAAGGTACTTGGTTGATGACCCGAAGGTAGTGGGATTGAATCCCGACGGCGGTGCCTGCATTTTCGAAGAAGGCGAAAATGCTGCAGGCCCGTGTGCTCAGATTTAGGTGCATATTAACCTCATGTGGTCGAAAATTGCGGAGGCCTCCACTACAGGGGTCTCTCATAATACTATGGTCGTTTTGGGCCGTTAAACCCAACACATCAATCAAGATAATTTCTTAGAAGTAAACACGATGGCAGATTTGTCTGGCTAAGTAAAATTATACGAATAAGCGGACTGTGTACGTGCATTTAGCGCATAGTATAATAAAAACTGACCCTACGTTTTGAGACCCCTTCGGTCTTTTTCAGGCGGCGCTTCTCCAGTGAGCTCCTAAGCTAGCAACTTTTCTTAGTGGTTGTCCCCCTATAATTCCTACATTAGGGCTTATATATATATATATATATATATATATATATATATATATATATATATATATATATATATATATATATATACCTTGCCGTGGGCAGGAGCCGGTTCTTGCCCACAGCAGTTATTTTTTCATTACCTTTTCTTTCTTCCCATTTACCTCACAATTCGTGTCTACAAACCTCCCCTATATTTCCTTTCCCTGGCGTTAGGCACTATTGTCTGTTAGCTTTCAACAATACTGCGTTAGAACACCAAAAAACGAGCCCATAATTGTACACTTCTTTCCCACACATATATATATATATATATATATATATATATATATATGAGATATAACAGACAGTAATGCCAAGGAATGTACAGGGGAAGTTATTAAAACCAATGGAATGTAAATAAGAAGAAAGAAGAAAGAAAAGTGTAAAAGGAAAAGGTCGTAGGTTCGATTCCTGCTCACAATTGGTAATTTTTTCATCCACTTTTCTTTCTTCTTTCTTCTTATTTACATTCCATTGGTTTTAATACCTTAACCTGTACATTCCTTGGCATTACTGTCTGTTATATCTCATTAATATTGTGTTAAAACACGGAAAAACGAGCCCTTAGGTATACACTTCTTTCCCTTATATATATATATATATTGTAAGCACATTCCAAGCATTTGATCGTTCTCACTTGCACATACCCATCATCATCGTCCTCTCTCTTGGGGTGTGGTTCTGAGCCGAGCCAGACATCGCAGAATAAACGCTTCTGCTCGCCCTGCCTGCTCGCCGTACCTAGTCTGCCTGCGTCTTTCAGAGTGGTGGAAGTGCGGGGTAACGATCCCGACGTCCTCCTACGTTCATTTCCCACCTGGAGCTCCGATCTGGTCGCCGATTGCACCCAGCCACCCACACAGGTATGCAGACATCGGACCTAACGCCTAGCCCTAACGCTACAGCCCCTACGCCGGCGGCTGCCCGCTCTTCATCTACTGTCACCAGCCCTCAGCGCGAACCGCCCGTGTTCGCGGGTCTTCGCGGTGACGACGTCGAGGAATGGCTTGACCTTTACAACCGTGTGGGTTCAGCCAATCGATGGACCGAAGCAGAGAAACTGAGCTACCTTCCTTTCTATTTGACCAGCGTAGCCAAAACCTGGTATTTTAATCACGAAACTGACTTCGTTGATTGGTCGACCTTTGCCAACAAACTGCGACAAATATTCGGATGCTCATCGGGTCGTTCCGAAGCCGCGAAACAGAAGCTGGCTGTGCGTCTACAACTGGCACATGAGTCGTACACTTCGTATATCGAGGATGTTTTGGCCCTCTGTCGCCGTGCGAATAAAGACATGACGGAAGATGAGCGCGTTCGCCACATCCTTAAAGGAATCGGCCCAATCGCATTCAACGCCTTGGCTGTTGGCAATCCCGCTACGGTTAACGACGTCATTTCGACATGCCAACGCCTTGACCAGTTGCAGTCCCTCCGGCTTCAACAAGACAGTGATCCACGCCTGATGCCTCCCTCTGAATTAAAAACCCTTATCCGCACAATTATCCGGGAAGAACTTCGAGACCTTGAACAGCAGCGGTCCACTGTCGCCTCCGCTCCGTCTCCACCATTCGACCTGCGGAATCTTGTTAAGCAGGAGTTAGCGGCAATGGCGACACCGACATCCCCGGTCGCTCCGCCAGCACGCCCGATGCCCACATACGCCGATGTGACGCCCAGGTCGACACCGGCAGCACCGGTTGTTCAAACGGTAATGCCCACATATGCGGAGATCGCTGCGATTCCGCCTGCTCCCGGGGCATCTAGCTCTACGGATACTGCTAGTAGCCATTTGGCTGCTATGCGAGGTGGAATGACTGCTGCACCCTTGTATCCTCAGTGGCGTCAATCCCGTCCTGTTTGCTTTTACTGCGGTATACGAGGCCACATTTCTCGTTACTGCCGTCGCCGCCAGCAAGAGGAACGACGAGGCTATGCTGAGTTCGAACGAGACCGGTTCCGAAGACCAGATCTTTATGCTCCAGACACCTACCCGTCCGCGCAGTACCGGTCTCCGTCTCCTCCAGTGTCCCCTCGTCAACATCAAGAATACCGCTCCTCCAGACGACGCTCTCCATCGCCCTACCGCCGCTCCGCATCGCCGCTTCGTCCAATCATCTCCCGTCCTGTTGACCAATCTTCGGAAAACTAAGGATTGCAGTTTTTGGAGGGAAAACTGCGTCCCGTCGACCAACAAAAATACCTCCTGTTCGCCCAGCTAATATGTTGTCAGTGACTCTTGAAGGTATTCCTGTGCAAGCTCTCGTTGACACCGGTGCAACCACTTCTGTTTTGCGTAGTGACTTGTGCTCGCGCCTCCGTAAAGTCAGAACGCCCTATGTGGGACCTGTGTTGCGTGGGGCAAATAACGTGCTGATTCAACCTGACGGACAGTGTACGGCTCGTGTTTCTATTGATGGTATACGTCACCACATCGAGATGATTGTGTTGCCCACGTGCATTCATGAACTTATCCTTGGTTGGGACTTTCTGCATTCTGCTTCCGCTGTTATATCCTTTAAAGAGAACGTCATTCACATAACGGATACAACGGATGCGCCCATTCCAGTTTCATCACCCTCGATCTCCAACTTGGTCATTGTTGAAGACTGCGTTCTGCACCCTGGTCACGAACACGTGATAGCTGTCGCATCTACCCAAGTAACCGACGGTGATGCACTTGTGGCTCCTTCGTTTCGCTGCACCTCCCGTGGAATTCTCGTCGCCTCTTGCCTCCTCCGGTTTTCCTCTGGCTGCGCTTTTCTGCCCGTTTCTAACACAACTGCAGAATCTGTGCTGCTGCCCAAGGGAATGACAGTGGCAAAGATTGACTTCTCTCCATTGACCTCCATCGCGACACTCTGCCCGTCTTCGTCACCAGTACCAGCTCCAGGTTCACGTTCTTTCCCTTTTCGAGCTGTCATTGGTTCAGACCTCACACCAAAACAGTCTGAAGCACTATTGGCCCTTTTGGCTAAGCACAAAGCCTGCTTTGATAGCTGTGCCACAACACTGAGTCAGACTTCCGCGGCTGTACATCGCATTGAAACCGACGGTTCTCGTGTGATACGCCGTCGCCCATATCGGGTTTCGCAATCAGAGAGAGAAATAATTGAAAAAGAAGTGAACGAGATGCTATCGCGAAATATAATACGACCTTCTTCGAGTTCCTGGGCATCTCCAGTCGTTTTAGTTAAAAAGAAGGATGGCTCTGTTCGTTTTTGCATTGACTACCGCGCGTTAAATAAGATCACACGCAAGGACGTATATCCTATGCCTAGAATTGATGACGCTTTAGACACACTGCAAGGGGCGAACTATTTTTCGAGCCTTGACTTACGATCAGGTTACTGGCAAATCCCCATGAACGAGGCTGACAAAGAAAAAACTGCATTTGCCACACCGGACGGCCTTTATGAATTTAATGTAATGCCATTCGGCTTGTGCAACGCTCCAGCCACGTTTGAGCGAATGATTGATACTGTTCTTCGTGGCCTAAAATGGAAGACCTGCCTCTGTTACTTAGATGATATCGTTGTTTTTTCATGTACCTTTGCCCAACATCTTCAACGATTAGACGAGGTGCTACAATGTCTCTCCAAGGCTGGCCTTCAGATAAATACAAAGAAGTGTACATTTGCCAGCAAAAGCATCAAAGTCCTCGGTCACGTCGTTTCCAAAGACGGAATCCAACCAGATCCCGAGAAGATCGCAGCTGTGCTACAGTTCCCTCGACCATCCAACCAAAAGACGTTGCGCAGCTTTCTTGGTCTCGCGTCCTATTTTCGTCGCTTTATACGCAACTTTGCTACCTTAGCGGCTCCGCTAAATAAGTTATTGGCCACTGGTGCTCCTTTCTCATGGTCCAACGACTGCGAGTCTGCATTTGAAATTTTGAAAGAACGCCTGACTTCCGGACCAGTGCTGCGCCACTTCGATGAGAGAGCGCCTACCATACTCCATACTGACGCAAGCGCACAAGGCATTGGAGCAGTCCTTCTGCAGCGTGATTCCACCTCTAAAGAGCAGGTTGTGGCCTACGCTAGCCGGACTCTGTCAACAGCTGAGCGGAATTACACCATCACGGAGCAGGAGTGCCTGGCTATCGTATGGTCGATACAGAAATTCCGCCCGTATCTCTACGGTCGGCACTTCACCATCATCACCGACCACCACGCACTCTGTTGGCTTTCATCAATGAAGAATATGTCAGGACGTCTTGCGCGCTGGATACTGCGCTTACAAGAGTACGACTTTACAGTTACGTACAAGTCTGGCAAATGTCATCATGATGCCGACGCGCTGTCCCGGTGCCCACTTTCGCTCTCTCGTGACAATACGTCCACCGCATCGCGTTCGAATGACTCTGACACCCAGCTTGCCTCACAACACGTATCGCTCGCATCGCTGGATCCAATGCAGCTATCTTCGAACTCCGATTTACGTTCACTTCAGCTGGCAGATTCCTACTGTCGGTCTTTCATTGACCGCCTTCGCGGTGTCACTAAACCACCCAACAGCCGCTTGCGACGCCAGCTTCGACAATTTCGCCTTGAGGACGGTGTGCTTAAGCGCTACATTTACCATCCCACCGGTAACAAGTGGGTGCCAGTTCTTCCCCGCTGCCTTCGTCTTCGAGTTTTGGAAGCATTCCACGATGATATTGCTGCCGGTCATCTAGGCTTCCACAAGACCTACGATCGCATCAAGACGCGCTGCTTCTGGCCTGGCTTGTCCACAACGGTGGCCAAATACGTGGGCTCGTGCGCGTTGTGTCAGCACCGCAAGCGATCCACATCCCCGCCTGCTGGTTTCCTTCAGCCTCTTCCCTGTCCCACCACACCATTCGAATTTGTCGGAATAGACTTGTACGGTCCTTTGCCGTTGACACCTTCCGGTCACCGTTGGATCGTCACTGCAGTCGACCATCAAACAAGATACGCCGAGACTTCACCTCTTCATTCTGCTACCGCCACAGAAATCGCCAATTTTTTCTTGAACTCCATCGTCTTGCGCCACGGAGCCCCTCGCGTCCTTTTGAGTGACCGTGGCAAAGCCTTCCTTTCCAAGGTCCTGGATGAAGTCCTGCAGGCGTGCAATACAGTGCATAAAACCACTTCTACATACCATCCGCAAACGAATGGCCTTACCGAGCGCTTCCACCGAACACTCTCTGACATGATATCGATGTACTTGCATCCTGACCACAAAAATTGGGATAACATTTTACCGTTTGTCACCTTCGCATACAATACTGCGGTACAACGATCAACTGGCTACAGCCCGTTTTTTCTCGTGTACGGCCGATCTGCCTCCTCGGTCTTCGACACGGCATTTTTCTTTGCACCGGCTCCAAGCAGTACCTCGCTCCCAGAAGAGTTCGCAGCCCGAGTCACACAATGCCGTGAAATTGCTCGCAAAAACACAGAAGCAACCCAAAAGGAGAGAAAACATCGCTGTGATAAAAAACGACGCGACGTGGCCTTTAATGCTGGCGATAAGGTTTTACTATGGACCCCGGTTCGAGCGTCGGGCCTTTGCGAGAAATTTCTTCACCGGTATGTTGGCCCATACACCGTTGTACGACAGACATCTCCAGTTAACTACCTCGTCACCCCGCTTCAGTCTGTCACTGACCGCCGTCTGCGCAGCACGGAAATAGTTCACGTCTCACGCATGAAGCCTTTTGTTACTCGTTCGGCCGATCTCTGACTGGCGGCCAGGTTGGCCGCTTCGCAGAGGGGGGGGGGAAATTGTAAGCACATTCCAAGCATTTGATCGTTCTCACTTGCACATACCCATCATCATCGTCCTCTCTCTTGGGGTGTGGTTCTGAGCCGAGCCAGACATCGCAGAATAAACGCTTCTGCTCGCCCTGCCTGCTCGCCGTACCTAGTCTGCCTGCGTCTTTCAATATATATATATATATATATATATATATATATATATATGGTATGACAGTGCTATTGGTGCTCTGGCACAAGCGCATACTCGTCTAGAGTAAGAGAACAAAGTAAAAAAAATAGCCGGCGCGCAGCATGGGCGATGCTTCCTTGTCTCATTTCTTTACAATGGCGCAGTCATCAAAATGCTTTGGCGCCCTCCTGCTGCTTGCTTGAGGTAACGCGCTTTCTTGATGAGCGTGGCCAGGCTTCCTCGTGGATGGAACCCGCAAGTCGGCCTCCGCCACAAGTATCCATCCCACCACCAGCGCATGGCGTGCGTCCAGGTCTCCACAATAGTCCCAGGGAATTACTTGACCGGTGGCGTAATACTTCACACCTACAATGCGCACGGGCTCCTTCCTGGAAACGCGGTTTCCATTTTCCATTGCGTGGATCGCAACATACACGCTATCTTCATCTGAGCCACAAAAGGACGCCGTCCACGCTCCCTTGGCCATGGGGCTTTTTTCTGTAACGGCATAAATACCAGGGCATTAAGCTACGGACGTTGCTGGAATGAAGTGCAAAGGCTCATTGCTGTTTTCGGCCGGATTCATCATGGCCCATGTGCCCCCAGCCAGAATACTACCGAGGATGAAGCTAGGAGGGGCTCATCCTCGAGGCTGAAGCTGAACAGCACAGCTCGCCGAGAGGACGTTCAGACTCCATCGCTCACACTTGTTTTTTCAGCCAATCAAGAAAGAGCAGCTCCGGCCGAGTTTCAATGACAGTATCGGTGACGTGATTCCGCCCCATATACCACATTGAATTACTATATCCCCGACGCGACCACTTCCTACAGTACAAGGCCACGTCGATGGAATCGGGGACCTTACGGATGTTCTACAAACTGGAGCTGCCCGTACTGTGCTACACCGACGCCATGCCCCCGTTATCCTCCCATTTTGGTGCGAGGTACCCTTGAGAGGCGTCAGTGTAAGTGCTTTGTCTTTTGGCGCATTAGATTTGCAGCTGTGAACCGACACCGGGGGCAAGTTCTTTGCCACCATTCCCATCCTCGAGGAATTGCACGCGGACATGGTTTTGGGTGCAAACAACCCTTGTCTGGTGAGGTTTAGTTAATCGCTGCGCTCAGACCCCGAACATTTACTACCCCAAACATAATGTTGAAGAATCCCAACCCCAGATGTCCAGCAATAACGACATCCTTATTCACCAGCAGGAGACACATCTTCCGACTCCACGGCAGTCATTGGCTGAGTGTTCTCGTACTGCACGCAAGTTCATGGCTGCCCAAAACAGATCTATCCAACACTTCTTTGTGGTTTCGGGATCTACCAGCCTGGCATTCGCCGCTGATGACGATGATGGGCAGCGCACCCGAGCACCACCACAGTGCCGTCTGGCACTTCTGGGGGTAGCATGCGTCAGCGGGAAACCCGACACTGATCGGTCAGACGGCGACCAACTCGCAGGAAGCGGCAAGATGGTGCCTGTGTGCAACGCTGGCGTCTGCCTCGTGGGGTTCGACTCCGGAGGCGTTAATTCATATGAAGGTGATATGGAGTCACCAGAGAGCGTTATTTTTTCTTGATGGAATTGGAGAGTCGGACTGCAGCACAGAGGCCTCGGCGTCATACCATGGAGGCCATGTCTCGCAGCCTGTACAAACTCACAAGCATGCTTCGTTGGGCAAGTACGTGCCTGCCCAGCACGTTAATATCTGCAAGCACGGCTTACACCTAAGCCCGAAACAGCGACAGCGTATTCTGCTGCTAGGCGTGTGACGACCGTCTCGACATAGCCAGTGGCGCCCACTGGAGCCCTCATTCCCCGACTTCCAAAGTACGTCGCTGCGAGGCCGAGGTCGACCGTTGCCATAGAGTTATTGTCGCCCCCCAGAATGTTTGGCAGCGAGCCAAGGAAAGTCACTGTGCATTGGAGACCTGCAACGGCCACCCCGCCAAAGCCATTGTCGGCCCCCACAAAGTTCTGTCTCCGGCATGACAACCCGCACTGTAGGCAAGATAGACCACCGCGGCGGGCTCAGTGCCGCCAACCAGAGCCGATTTCGGCAGGTGGTTGTGCTACGTCACAGTCATGGCCGAATTTAAGGATGACAGTGCCGCTGGCCTCTGGAATGGGCACATACTCGGCTAGAAAAAGGAAATAGCGAAGTCAGACAAATCAGCAAGGACGGTGTTTTTTGTGTCAATCCTCTAACTTATATATATATATATATATATATATATATATATATATATATATATATATATATATACATACATACATACATATATACGTATATGTAGAGCATCAAACGCGTTGTTCGAAGGTCATAGGTTCAGTTCTTGCTCATGGCTGGTTATTTTTTCACCCACTTTTTTTTCTTCCTATTTACAATCCATTGGTTCTAATAACTTCCCCTGTACATTCCTTGGCATTGCTGTCTGTTAGATCCCATTAATATTGTTTAGTATTGTGTCAAAACACGGAAAAACGAGCCCTTAGGTATACATTTATTTTCCTTATATATATATATATATATATATATATATATATATATATATATATATATATATATATATATATATATATATATATACAAAATTTCGAAAATACATTACACAAGGTCAAAAAGACAGAAAATTGAAGTAATTATCATGAGAGTGATAATATTGCTCGGGCTTTCTGAAAGCGCATACCCTATTGATGAACGCTATAGAACGTGTTCAAAAGAGACTGTTGCAAAGAGTGACAGAGAAAAACGAAGAAAAAGAAATTAAAAAGAGAAAGAGAGAAAATCAAAAAGAAAGAATGAAAGAAAGTTAGAAATTGCAAGAAAAAAATCAATACTAAAGAGAAAGAAATAAAAAGAAAAGGAGATAGAGAATAGAATAAATATAAATTGATAAAGAAGAGAGAAAAGTAGAAAGACGGAGAAAAAAAGAAACAAATAAAGCCACCAATAAGTTATGCAATTAGTTCAGGATTGGCATCACTATGTGCTAAGCTCGAAATCAGCTCCACTGTCTCTTTATCATTGCGCCTCAAGTGCAACCTACACTAGTTCCTTTTTGTATTTTTTATTAATCCCAAGCAGGCACCACCGCAGCGAAAAAATTAGCTGTTCAGTGAAAATATGCAGGCGCTGGCTGGCATATCACCTACAAGTTTTCCACTTGCGTGGGTCAGATGTCCATCCGAAATACGTCTTTTTGTTACTTCCTGTTGCTTGTATACGTTAGCGAGCTGCCTCTTTCCGCACCTGCGGTATGCTGTTCATTGTTTTTTAAGTGACGCAAGTAATCTCCTTCATCCAACTGATGCCACTGGGTCCTTGTAGTCATTCTAGCGGCTGCATAAACACCTCCCCAGATTTTTTTTATTTACAGTTGCACAAAAATTTTTTCACCTACACTCAAATTAGGCCAGTGTTTCGTGCACCAAAAAGAGCGCTTTGTTACCCCCCGTTAAAAAAAGTGTTTACAAATGCTTGAGCAAAGCAAGTCAAGAAGGGCGCTTTCCTCTTCAAGGGCGGAGAGCACCCCCCCCCACCCCCCTTTTTTTAGTAACTGCCGGAGTACTCGCGCCGTGTGTAAACTGCCCACCAGTGCCTACTTATACGAGTTTCTTTCCAAGCGGTGCCGTAAGGCGGTGTGGTACACGCATGCTGACTCAGTGGCCGTGAACTCAAATCCCGTGTGTTTGCTGTCAATATCCTGAACTTTGTTACCGAACGCAATGCTTGCATGCCGATTGTAGATCTATTCACATGCCTTCACAAACTGAAAATATTCCAGCTAAGTCAACCAAGATCTGATTTTACTATTGTGCAACAATGAGCTGTTGCTTCCTTGAGGAGTAACCGGGGGAAGAGGGAGTGACAGTGCGTACCTCCACAGTTGCTCCGAAAACGGAGAAATGAGTGTGGCAAATTAGCTACTTTTCAAAAGGAGAAACCTGAAACCCCTCTTCTTCCTTTACTTGTAAGAGTGTATCAGCGGCCGCTCATTGGCAACGCACTTTCGGTGAGGGAAGTCTTCGCCAGAACCAGTGTTGCTCCAGTGAAGATGCAGCCGTACATTGCCGCAAGGTTCTCCAGGCTGTTCCTCAGGTGGGCGCACACGCGATCCCCCGGACCAATGCCTTGCTGTTGGAAACCCACGGCAAAGCGCTTCATAAGCGCTAATAACTCCGCTCTAGTTATCTTGATTGAACCTTCAATCTGCGTGAAATCAAATTTCAGGCCCATATTATTCATTGCAGGAGGCGTTCGTTCATAGTCACTAAAATACGGTCAAAATAGGCATGGAGAACAACGTTTTATGCCTTTAACGTCGTAACTGCCAGCAGGACGGGTATCTGGCATAAATCCGCACCACTTAAAACCGAAGATGTGCCAGAGGTATGTACAAGTAGCGGCATATATATAAATTTTCATTAAAGGTAAACATATTCACAGATCTGTCTGGCTGGGTAAAATTATACGAATAAGCAGACTGTCCAGGTACACTTAGTTTACAGTTTTTAACAATAAAAACTGGCCCTACGTTTTAAAAACCCTTTTGGTCTTTTCAGAGGGTGCTTGTCCAGCCAGTTTTGAAGCTTGCAAATTTTCTTAGTGGTTGTCCCCCTCTAATCTTGTTTTCTGTCTATGGCGAGTTTTTCCAATGCGTACATGACCACAAAGAAGCCCTATTCAGTGTACAAGTCACTTTCTTTACGGTACAAATGGTGAAGTGTGTTTTACAGTAAGGGTTTTCAGGTCATCTTTTTTTTTCGCCAGCCTCTCTTTACCTATACTACCAATACTATTCATTTTTTAGGAGCAAAGAAAACAACATAACACTTGGTGTAGAGTTGAAAACAAGCTGGCAAAAATAAAGATCACGCGTGACCAAGAAAAAAGAAAAAGCCTGCTCCGCACACGTCATTGTTTGTGCAATGCATACCAGTAGTGTAAGGTTTTGTTGTTCCTGTGATTACGTGTACATTGAAAAAAAAAATAGGCCGTTGCTTAAATGTAAGGTCAGAACACCAGCGTTCGCTATAAGGCAATGCGTACTCACATGTCGCCCGACACTGTGCATAACACAGACCACACCTAAATTTTGTGACATCTGTTTCTTCAGACATAAAAATCAGACTACAAGAGACATTGTTTAGTCTCATCATTATAAGGGGCCCTGAAACACTTTTTCGAGCAACCACGAAATAAATTCACTTGAAGAGCTCATTGCCTTACCAATTCAACTTGCGAGATGTTTCAGCGCGCGAACAAAGGAAAAAGGACAGGGTAGACTGAAAGAGCGCTGACTTCCAAGTAACTTTATCTCACAGAGTGGCAAGAATATATACTGCTAAAAAGGATGATAACAGAGCATGAAGGTAAAATGCAAGCCTAATCTACACATCAGTAACAAAACACAGGTGACGGGTCCTCTATTGCCTCCAAGCCCAGCCGGGTAATCACGTTCAGCCTGTGATAAAGCAATCGATGATGTGCATACACATTTATCTCCTAGCAAGTGTATTTGCTCTACAAGTAGAGCGGCTTACCAAAGCTGGTTACCCCGCGCATGTTTTCGTTTCGGTGGCGAAAAAGCTGGTCACTGTCTTGATAACCGGATAAACGAAACAGTGTCAGAAACCGGATAAGCGAAGCAGTGTCAGAAAGAGCCGGCCTGTCGTACTGCCTTACGTGCACGACGTATCACACAGGCTGAAAAAGATTGCTCGAGACACCAACGTTTTTGTGTTTTTTTCTGCACCGGAAAAATCGCAGAGGCTTTGCAAACGGGTCAATGCACCTCGTGCAAATTCTGCCTCGTGCTCTGTCGCGCACAGGATACGCTACGTCCCATGCGCAGTGGGAGTCGTATACTTGATTCCACTGACGTGTGGGTGCATCTATGTCGGGCAAACCGGCAGGTGCATAAATGACCGCCTCCGAGAACACCGAAACAATGTGCACAATGTGGTACATGGTAATCTTGCCATTCATTGCCGAGATTGTGTGTGGACTCCTCTCTTTGATCAGTGCTCAATATTGGCAAGGCACAGGGACCAGCTTACCCAAGAAATTATCGAAGCCAAAAAAATACACTTGCTAGGAGACAAAGGTGTAAGCACATCATCGATTGCTTTATGAGAGGCTGAACGTGAATACCTGGCAGGGCTTTGAGGCAATAGAGGACCCGTCACACGTTTTTTGTTACTGAGGCGTAGATTAGGCTTGCATTTTACCTTCATGCTCTGTTATCATCCTTTTTAGCAGTAAATATTCTTGCCACTCTGTGAAATAGAGTTAGTTGGAAGTCAGCGCCCCTTCTCTTCTACACTGTCCTTTTTCCTTTGTTCGCACGCTGAAACATCTTGCAAATATGACTACGCACCAACTAGCCCAAGCTTTTACTCTTGTGTGTACCAATTCAACGCCACAAAAATTTTACAAATCCATCCAGTGCGAGTGGAGTTACAAAGATTTGTCGCATGCTGCAGTTGCATTCTCTCTTTTCTCTTCACGACGAAAAAACTGGAAGCTAAGCAGGGAGGGGTGGAAAAGGCGAAGAAACCACGTTATTGGCGCCTCTTAGCTTTGAACACTTTCTTCTGTTTCGTTTTTTTGAATGCATCACTTTTTCAGTATGATCGCACACACGCGTGGACAAGTAGTGGCCTTTCGTGGCAATCTCTGTAACGAACGAGTACGTCATGTTCAAATCAGCCAATGGCTGATAGATGAGCTCACTGGGCTTAATGCCGTCATTTGTCGAGAGAGTTTAAGCTATTTTAGCTGACTCTGTTAAGTTATTGTGGATTCCAGGCCACGTGATGCGCTATAATATTCGGCTCGCGTGTTGTCGGGAGCCTCTACTACTGATCAGCAGCGTTTTCTGAGCACGCTCAAAAAGTGTTGCAAAGCTCCTTTAACAAAAAGGCAATAACTGTGCAGGCATGTTCTCAGTATCAATGAATGAGAAAAAGTTTCTTCGTCAATCATTTCAGCCCTTAGTACGTTGCGCGCATTTTAGCCCTTTTTTTCGAGCTGTTTCTGATCATTGTTGGAACACGTATTTCTGTATTTTTTTACTATCAATCAAGTACGAACATGTGACACTTGTTCGTGGTTTAAATTTTGTGCGTTCTTTCTAATAAAGGTATTTGTGAGAAGGTAATCCGTGATACTTGTTGTGCCCTCTTTTTTTTTGCGCTGCCCATTTTAAAAATACATAACCACTTCCAAATTGCCCCAAGCATCAACTGGAAAAATGCATTCTTGTGAATCTGCATCTACCACCACCGTATCAACGTAATCACCGATGACTCGTATCTTTTTTTTACAGACAAACGACACTGCGGATCAGCTCCCTAACTCAAGGTATTTGTCCTCGAATAACTTCATGACAGGTTACTGGCAAACTGAAAGTCATACAGACAGGTTGAGAAAAAACCGCGATGGCGTCACTAGATGTCCTGTTTGAGTTCAACGTCATGTCATTCGCTAATTGCTCGGCGCCTGCGATTTTCGTGCGCACTGCATCAGTACAACGCACTAATCGACGCCGTACAGGTAGGCCTGAACTACCATTTTTGTCTGGTCTACTCAAGATTTCATCTTTGTTTTCTGAAAATGGTGACAACGTATATGTAAAGCATCTTGAGATGACGTTACAGGCCATAAATCTGCGGGTCTCACCCTGAAAACAAGAAAACGTCATTTCATGTACGAAAGCTGCTCTCCCTGAGATATGCCCTCAGTCAGTCTAAAATTTGGCCGAATCCAGAGACCGATGAATCCTCATTCATCGCGACCTTCCCTAGGCCAAGCAAAACTGAAAGCTAAAAGCCATAAGAACGGCTTAATAACGGCTCGATGACATACACAACATGTCAATGGGGCCATATTGGATATACAAAATGCTTGGATATACAAAATACTTCTTGTCAGAAGTCCCACAGATAGAAAAAAAATTAAGAGCTAGAACAAGACCTGCATTCACCACATGCTATTCCTCGCTGCGGCAAAGCCGGAAACAAAATTTTCGCCCACGCAAGCAATGTGAAACTCAGGCAATCAAAACAACCCGTGTTAGTTTTATATTGTAATTTACAACAAATTATCATGACAATAATGTACAGCATATAAATAAATAGACAGCCTAGCGATTGACGTACGAAATCCCACTTGTCTGAAGCGCCCAGCTGGCCGTTTCAGCTGCCGTTTTCTGCTGAAGTTTTTCAAAGAACGCCACCGTATATTATACCTAACATAGTTATGGTGAATACTGGGTCCTTGCGCGTCACTTCAAGTGTGAACGGAAGCTTGTAGCTAACGTGACACAGCAGCTGTCGAGAAAAACATCGTCCGCAGGCATGCGCTGCACGGCTCCTGAGAAGTGCGATTCCGTCCGTACGCAGCACTGCTACGCATCAACATCTTTCTTCATGACTGTGGTGAAACTTCGGTCCGATGCTCTTGAAAATTCACAGCGTGAAGCATTGAAGGCTACCGATCACCCGGCCTCGCAATGCAGCGTGAAAAGATATAATAAAATAACTCACAAATGCCACCCGCTCCGAATTTCTGGATAGAACTTCCTCGATGACCGTGTAGGCTGAACAGGAAGGAATATCAGTGCTGGGAAAATGAGAGTACACAACTCCGTCTTGTATGCGTGCTTTCATCGTGAGTTTGCGCTTGCACGGATTCTGCAATACTACACCCGTATTATGGAACGTCCCTTTACACAATGCTTCACCTTCACTTGAGAAAGTCGATGGGAGCGCCGCCTGTAGGCAGAGGAAGCCACTGCATATCAGCGATAGTCTGCAGCCATTCTTGAGAAGCGAAGCGTCATTTTCAGTCGAACAACGGCGCAGCACTTAACTCTGTCAAGCGACGGACGGAACTTGACTCGAGGAGTGTTAGTGAACACGAGGGAGAGTGAATCGAAAGACACGGAAGGCGAAAGAACGAAGCCCGGTGGCGAGAAGAAATACAAACAGCAGTTATTTAGGTTCGCGACGCCCTCACGGCGGAACTAAACTTCAGACTCAGCTTTCATGTCTCGCTTGTGTAGGCTACAGCGATAACACGCCACCCCAACAAAACTGAGTCCCTTATCGTGATTTGGACATGGATTGCTCTCCCTCAATCAGTCTTATCGAAGGCGCTTCGCAACGCCGTTTTACTGAAATAAAAAAAAGGTTTCTGTCTGCCAACAAGTGGTTGGTGTACGACCAAAGGACCGCTTTATTGCTCCTCAATCTGAATTTTTTCGCTGCTAATGCTTCAACTTTGTTAGAAATGGAACTGCTAAAATGTTAAATTCGCATCAAAACGTACACCTAGTAGAGGCGACTCATTGCTTCATTCATGCAGGGCCGTGAACGCAAGCGTTTTGCTTAGAAGAAATACCATTCACGAGATTGAAATCAAAGTAATTTTTTACAGTGGGGCACTGGTATAGGGGCACCACTTTGCCGCACAGATTTCGCTCTTCACCCTGTATATTTCTAGGGGCACTGGAGGTCTAGCCTGTCTGGATTATGTGCATAATAAAGCTTTCTACTACTACTACTACTACTTACCGAACAAGCAGTTCATATCCACGCACAGATAAATAAATACGCCTAAAAGTGTGAGCGGAGTGGCGGCGTGACGTGGACGTGGAAAGATGCAGAATACTTAAACATCAGTAAACTGCACCAACGTCAGCACGTAGTCTGACAGGCCTATTTTTTTCATTTCGGTCTTTTTTTAACACTTGCAAGAGTTGTTTATATCACTTTACGTTGAAACATTTACTGGTGACAGAGGCAACCTAGGGTGAGCTTAAGCAGACTTTAGAAATATCTGCACTATTCGTAATAAAATGTTTTTTACGGCGGCCTACCTGCCAGGGTAGTCTATAGGTTATGGCACTCGACTGCTGGCCCGAATGTGTCGGGATCTAATCCCGGCCACGGCGGCTGCATTTTAGATAGAGACTAAAATGTTTTTCGCCCGTGTACTTAGCTTTAGATGCACGTTAAAGAACCCCAAGTGGTCGAAATTTTCTGAGCCCTTCACTATACGGTATGCATAATAATAATATCGAGGTTTTGGGACGTTAAACACTAATTAATAATAATAATAATAATAATAATAATAATAATAATAATAATAATAATAATAATAATAATAATAATAATAATAATAATAATAATAATAATAATAATAATAATAATAATAATAATAATAATATTAACATTATTATATTATTATTATTATTATTATTATTATTACTATTATTACTACTATTGTTATTAGGTCTAGTGGTTATAACTGCTGACGTGATTGAATTCCGGCAGCGACGGCCACATTTTCCATCGAGGCGAAACTCGGGATACCTGTTCACTTAAAGACGTTCGAGAACACCAAGTGGTCGAAAACTTCTGAGCCCTCTACTAGAGCATCCTCCATAACCATGTCGTCGTTTTGGGCCGTTAAACTACAACAGTTAATTTACGATAAATAGTGCGAGCTTTTGTACCTCAATTCACGAGAGAGATAAGAGGCACGGACGCATATACATTTGCTTCAGATAGCTGAGGGGCCAGATTCACCTGCATCTTTTTTTCTTATCAATCGATGGTTTTGATCCCATTTCACAATGTAATACCAACTTACCCGACGAAGCATACATCTGCGTTGATGCTTTGCGTTACAAGGAAATTGAGGGATTGTACGGGACTGCAACAACTAGTCAAGCTAGCATAGGACATGCCCAATCTTGACGCATAGCGTTCGCGCGCGCTCCGTGTCTCTCCCGCACTCACATGTGCTCATCTGGGTATTTAGGTGTGGCTTATGTTCGTAAATCGCGTGGTCAGTATCCGCTCACGGCATGCCCCTCTCGGTCGGAAGATGCACCTCGGTATCAGAATATGCCGGCGCAACGCCAGGCATGTTATGAATGGGAATTTCGAAGCGATTTCTGTGAAAAGAAGTAGTTTATTCGTGCATGACTATAACCTCTTGCAGAACGAGCATCCCAGGTTCTTTACAAGAAAATTTGCTTTCTTTGCAGAGTTATATAAAACAAAACACTGGTCTCAGGTGAGTTGATCAACGGTAACAGTTTGTTGAAGAAACGGTAGTTTTCAATACAAATAATCAGGGCATATATACGTCGGTTATTCCCACAACACCAGGTTGCTTTTCGCACCTCTTTACTTCACTTGACATTTGTCCTCGTGAAAACGAAGGTGTCGCTGGTTTGTGATGTCTCACTGCTCATGGTGGGAAGATCGAGAGTGGTGTTTGCCTTGTCAACAAGACGGTGGGTCCTAGACATTTTGTTTCGTTTGGCAAGATGACATAGACAAGGAGCAGAGTGGCATCCAACCAAAAGAGCCTAAACCAATGATGGTTGTTGTTTCAAAGAGGCTCACAGTATTTTGTGCTGCAAGTGTGTTGCCTTGGGAGTTATTACAAAGGTTAATGTTTCCTAGCTCTGCTTTACACGATAGCGTAAACAAACATAGTTTTTAACATGCTTTTTGTACTTGTTTATTTGTTTTGAGCACTCGTCATGTCTCTGTAAATCTCTGATTCTGTAGCTTTTGCAAACTTTTATTACGAGTATGTTTTTTCATCATATTATCATTTGCTTTTCAAGTATCACTCTTAAAGGGGGCTCACACTAAAGAAGAGTCACTACAATGAAGACACCGGTCCGATGCCTTCATCCATCACCTTTTTTCTATGTATTCATTAGGAATACATAGGATTATGATGTAAATATCTGCTGTTTCTTTTGCATAAAATCACACAATGGACACGATAATCACACAAATTGGTTGGCAATGCTCATACAAGAACTCAAAGCATGATTACCTCAACTGGTTCATCGGAAATTACAGAGCATTTAATGCTTTCTATATTACTCTGGGGAAAAAGTTGTACTTTTTTGAGGCGCTTTATTAAAGTATTGCTGAAGCTAAAGTATTATTACTTGCCGTCACTCCTTGCAACGGTAAGGATTATTGCATTTGCTTAGAATGAATACTTCACTATTTCCAACACTAGTCACGAAAAAGAAGAGCATAGTTCAAATATGTACCCCACAACTGTGGCAGAGTCACTTGATGCGTCAATTGGTGGGACCTGACCCGCGTAGCAGTGTTGCCGGCCAGAACCACCTGACTGCTCTTAGAGGCGATGATGTGATAATTTGAATAAAAGCCATTTTACTCTCGGTAAGAGAATCATGACACTCTGCTAAAGCCTACCGTCTCTGACCCACAAAAAATCACTGTGAGTCTTTATAGTCGTATTCGTGGCAAGACAGAACACTTCAAAAAGAGTCACACGCTATTTATTACGCTGTACTTGGCAGCGCACAGCCCTTTCAGAGTGTTCCGTTCTGTCCTTAGAAGGCAGTATTTTTGCTGCTTCTTGATTTTGTTCAAACGGCCATAATCGACGACAATGAACAGTATTTGATTATTTTCCATCAAATGGAATATGGGAACGCTCCTCGTACGAACTTTCTTCCCATGGGTGGCAATAGATTAACTCATAACCAAGTAGTCAGCTTGGGTGTCTACCAAAGCAATGGCTGCGTGGCTGTCAAGAACTATGTTGAAGTGAGAAGTTCGTCGTTATTCGTGGTGGTTAACTCGTGTTGTCAGATAACGATCGCTCTTCGCTGCTGCTATGCGTCATTTGGCTGCTGCATTATATACGTGTCATTCAAAAGGATTCCGCAACAATTGAACACTGATGACTCACTGTCGCTGCAAGCCAGGATGACAAAGGTGCGTTGTCACTGCCATCAGACCCAACGTCAGGCGCATGCTGACTACCACACTTAACTGTCACGAATACATGACAATGCTGTATAGTGCAGCGCTTGAAAATGACGTTAGATGAAGCAGATCTTAGTGATTTCACTCTGTGCAGGCGTCCCAAGCAACAAGCTAAGCGTATTTAGGCAGTTCAATGATGTATGCACACCATCATCTACCATATTGATGTTCAGCTTGCCTGGCGTAACTCGCTGCTGGTGAACATTGGTGGGCTGCACTCTGAGTGATTCAAAAAACCTCGCGACTTCGGAGCGTTTCTGGTATGACTCTATCGTGCCAGTATTTTTCATCAGCCGTATCGTAAGCGCGTTCTGGTTATTCGTCAGCTTAATCTTGTCGGGAATCAGGCTATCACCAATGAGCAGGCTTGTTCTCCTGATGATTGATTGATTTGTGGGATTTAACGTCCCAAAACCACCATATGATTATGAGAGACGCCGTAGTGGAGGACTCCGGAAATTTTGAACACCTGGGGTTCTTTAACGTGCACCCAAATCTGAGCACACGGGCCTACAACATTTCCGCCTCCATCGGAAATGCAGCCGCCGCAGCCGAGATTAGGCTTGTTCTCCTATTTCGGTCGTCCACTTTTCCTGTCCTGCGACGTTAGTCACGCGAGGCGACTGTGAACAAGGCCTTGCGGCTCGCAAAGACTGAACCCACGTTTTTGACCGTACTCCTGCGGCATGCATGTTCATTACATGGGCGCCTATTGGAAACTACAGTCAGTACCCGGCCCTTCGAAAATCAGAAGGTGTCTGCTGCGGCATCCAACTTCTAAGAGTAAAAGTGCAAAACATCTCTTCGCGAACTTCATCTATCTATCTGATTTGATATGTGGGGTTTAACGTCCCAAAACCACCATATGATTATGAGAGACGCCGTAGTGGAGGGCTCCGGAAATTTAGACCACCTGGGGTTCTTTAACGTGCACCCAAATCTGAGCACGCGGGCCTACAACATTTCCGCCTCCATCGGAAATGCAGCCGCCGCAGCCGGGATTCGAACCCGCGACCTGCGGGTCTGCAGCATCTATCTATCTATCTATCTATCTATCTATCTATTTATGTATCTATCTATCTATTCATCTATCTATCTATCTATCTATCTATCTATCTATCTGCTATTCTTTATTTGTATTTTATTATGAATTCATTCATCTAACTTCTTTTCCATGTCACAAATACTCTATAAAATATTTTTTGTATAACGAGGAATCATGTTCTAGACTATATATATATATATATATATATATATATATATGTGTGTGTGAGGTATGAAGCGATGGTTAGTAGAAGCAGAGAAGAAAGAAGGGCTTTTAGAATAAACGTGGTGTATGAGCCAGGCCACGTCTCTAACTCATCGTAGCGTCACACGAGTCGACAGGATGAAGACCTCCCAGCCTCTTCATCAGTCGCTCATCATCTACGCAGTCCTCCGCATGACACCCTGAGCATACATGGACTACTGTAAAAGCGCCTAGCATTACGCATCGGCCAGCACTACGTCAGAAGCATCTACCGACTTTCCCATCTCCAAGTACACCGGAGCAGCGGACGATGAACCCGTACAAGACTGGTTCGACCTGTTCGAGTTCCACGCTACTGCTGCATTTTGGTCGGAACGGGAAATGGTTACGAACTTCAGCGACTACGTCGCCGGTGAGGCATTGAAATTTTACCTCACCCACTATTCGACAACGATGAGTCTTGGCAAAAGATAAAATCAGAAATGATTGTTTGGTTTAAAAAATACGATGACGACTACGACGAAGACTTGCTTGTAACCCACCAACCACAGACAACTGCACTCAGTCGTCAATTTTACAGGCAGTCTTGAACCATTAGAACGCACAAGATTCGACCTCTGACAAAAGACGAAGTGGCATATGAGTCGACAGGATGGAGACCTGCCTGCCCCTTCAGCAGTCACTCATCATCGACGCAGTTCCCCAGAAGACGCCCTGATCGTACATCGACTACCGAATCATCGCCTAGGAGGACAACGACCAGCACCATGACAGAACCATCGGCTGACCTCGACATCCCCAAGTACACCGGATCAGCGGATGACGGACCCGTACAGGACTGGTTCAACCTGTTCGAACTCCACGCTACCGCTGCATCTTGGTCGGAACGGGAGATGATCATAAACTTCACTGACTACATCTCAGGTGAGGCATTCAAGTTTTACCTCACCCACATCTTCGAGAACGATGAGTCTTGGAAAAGATCAAAGAAGAATTGATCAGTCGTTTCAAGGAATACGATGAAGACCTGTCCATCTTTCATCAGCGGAAAGCTTTTCAACTCGCCCATCGGAGTTACGCGAAGTCTTCCCACAGTAAGCCTATTTTCCAAACGAGACCTCAGAGAAAATATACCACCATTGTACCATCATATGACTCTTCCGAAAAAACGTCCCGCATTCGAACACCGACTGGTAAATTGCACGTCGCAACAGACAAGGTAAAGCCTCCGTATACCGAAAGGAATTTAGACCATTTCGGCAAAAGACTAAACCTAAAGCCGGCTTTCCCAAGAACAATGAAATCGGCATTTTCAACGTGTTCACTGCACCACACTTCACATTTTAATGAACCACCCGAATCCCTTGATGCTTTGTGTCACACACAAGGCCCAAACGGTTTCGAGCGTGCGACGGAATTCACGCGTGACGAGCTAGTGAATCCTCACAATACCAGCCCCTACCCTGACGTTCCGGACCAGGGTCGTTCGACAGACATTGTCAGCCTAACTAGGCTGCAAAAAGAAAAACATACGCCATCAGAACCACCCGAAGCCATGTCTGTTGTGCTCTCATCGTCAATTGACAACACACATGTGAGTCAAAGCACTGCAGGAATTTCAAATCCACCAACGCCGGCGCATTGTCAACTGACAGAAGCATTTACAATCAAGGATGACTCACAACCATCTTGGGAGCGTTCTCATCAGCCTGTCACGCTGCTTTCATCGCAGGACAAGCCTAGCAGTACAGTGTCGACTACCAACAATCTACTGATCACATCACCATCTAAAGAAAAGCAGACTCATGTTCCTGAAAGAGGCCAATCTGGCGAACTTTCACAAGTAGACGAGCAATTTCGACAAAAGCAACTCCACGAACTCCAAGAACTGCAACGTCTACTCGAACAAGAACAACGATCAAGTGAAACCTCCTCACGAGTACACTTGTGGCTGAAAGACCATCAGAGACAACATCAATTAAAGAAGCAAAGACGAAGTCGATGCCTAAGCCATCTTCGCATAAAGCAACGTCGACAAAGTTTTCTGCACCATTTCTCAACGCCGTGTCTACGATTCAACAAACTGAGAGAAGGCCACAGAAAGCTACGAAATAGACGTGCAGCTACCACGTGTACAATGAAGGAACAAAGGAATCATACCATCAGCTTCAGTTCTCGCACATGCAGGTTGCAAGCACTCGTTCTGTCTCAGCCACGACACAGAAAGCAGCGCCTACGACGGAGAACTTCGTGCCTACGACATCCGACTCTCAAATGATACAAGTACTTCGACCCTTGTTCATTCATGACGAGAATCGCTGTGTCATCAGTAATTTCTACGTTCAAGGCGTGCTTCAGTTCGCCAGAACGCAACAGTCAACCTCGCGCACCAGAGTTGTCATAAAATTCATTGGACTGCTCAATCGGCCTTGAAGATTTAGTGAGATTGTGGAACTCAGTTTGGACGTGAAACTGTGAATTTGGGCATTATTTTGTTCATTCACTTCTTTAATTTGTTATAGTTTGTAACCAGTGCCATCTTTCGGGGGGAGGGGGAATCATGTGAGGTATGAAGCGATGGTTGGTAGAAGCGGAGAAGGAAGAAGTGCTTTTAGACTAAACATGGTGTATGAGCCAGGCCACGTCTCCAACTCATCATAGCAGCACACACACACACACACACATATATATATATATATATATATATATATATATATATATATATATATATATATATATATATATATATATATATATATATATATTATCAGCATTTACCTGCGTGTCATGGCGTCATTGCTTAAGCTTGTTGGAAGCCATTTCTAATGCGGCTTTTATTTTGCATATTTGCGTAGCCAAGCATTACAGTTACTTGCGTTGATTGATCGCTGCCGTTACCACAAATAAGGATGTAAGAATATAGATGAAAGCGCACGCACCAATAAAATCATCAAATACTCATCTTATTCATGTCACAATGACTGAGCTTTGTAATTGATGCATAATCTGACTGCGATGTGACAGAGGTTTTTGATATTTTCAGGTTCATGTTTCCATTGTAAGTTTATGATAATCTACCTCCGGTTCTTAAAGAATTATGCTATGTGCGTGAAGAAGTGATTGCTAGTCTTCAGTTTTCAATATTTCTATACATATATTATCTTCGCTGAACCGTCATGAAAACTTCACGCCATGAATGGCCTAGTCACTGATATACGTCGCTATTCTACACTATCCTATGTGAATTGCATTTGTAGGGTAACGCGATTACATGTACTTGTTACTTTGTCAAAGTCTCGTTCATCAGCTGAAACATCAAAAATAAACCGTGTAAAGCCAACGTGCGTCATACACTATGTTCATATAGTGTATGACGCTCTCCGCGTCCCGTCATGTAGCGATGGCAGCAGCGACTTCTACAGGCCCACGTGGCAAATTGTCGGCGCCTTCATCCTCTTCTGTGCCTCAAGGCTCCTGATCGAACACCAGCGACGGCTCTAGACATGCTCCTGCACTCATGCCTATGGACGAAAAGCCGACTGCCGGCCCGTCTTGCTACAAGTCAACGTTCGTAAGCTTCGCAAGGAAACGAGGCTCTTGGTGCAGCTCCAGTGAAGACGCAGACATCTACTCATCCGACGGCGATAACTCATCGGACGACAGCATCGTGTCTGTCAGTCGGAAGGCGAAAAAGGGCTCATAAAGGCGTCATCACCAGCAAGCAGATCAACCGTGAAAGCATGCGAGGAGTGAACGCTGGTCGCATACCACCCTCTTCATGCCCGTCGGTCCTTCAGTCAACCTTTGAATATTGAACAAGCAAGCTATCTCCGCTGTTCTTGAAAAAATAGCACAGAATGAAATCAAAGAAGTGCGGCTAAACACACGTAAGAACGTTTTAGCGGTTGGCAAAACGCAGGCAGACATGCTGGGGAATCTTGGAATGATTGAAGATTTGGAGATGTAAAAGGACGAGCAGTCGTACGGATGGCTGGGACCTGCACTGCAGGTGTCATTTACGACATTTACTTGGCAATCCAAAACACGGATCTGCCCATTTTGATAAAGCCGGTGTACGAAGGATTGATCATTAGGCCTTAAGCCGCCTCGGGAACAGCTGCTACGCCCCGCCACGGTGGTCTAGTGGCTAAGGTGCTCGGCTTCTGACCCGCAGGTCGCGGGTTCGAATCCCGGCTGCCGCGGCTGCGTTTTCAATGCAGGCGGAAATGTTGTAGGCCCGTGTGTTCAGATTTGGGTGCACGTTAAAGAACCCCAGGTGGTCGAAATTTCCGGAGCCCTCCACTACGGCGTCTCTCATAATCATTTGGTGGTTTTGGGACGTTAAACCCCGCATATAATAATAACAGCTGGTGTGTTAAGATACTCTTTTAGGATGACATGATCTCTACGCACGTCAATGGGGAGCATTTTCAGCATGTTGTATGGCATTTTCTCTCAAAGCCGCTTCAGTGCCATACGTGTTTCAAGATCGGCCATTTAAACGGCGTCTGTGAAAACTCAACCGGTAGACACTCGTTGTACAACAACTCATAGGCGTGGTAATTGTTGAGGCGCCCATGAGGCCATGTCTAAAGCATGCCCGACTCAAGAAAAAATTGGGTATCCTTAAACAAATGGTCAGGGATAACTCCGCTGATAGAGAATCTGAGAAAATTTGGCGTTCACGTCGCGAACGAGGGAAGCGCTCCAGTCCTGGTGATGTTCATGCACGACTTAAGTCAACACAACCATGTACATTTACTGGAAAGCCGGAGACCACAACAACACCTCCACCGGCGAAGCCTCTCTCCAGACTTCCCACTCTCTGCTTCAAGTGAAAGCCAATGCTGTTGTTGACGAGCCTCAGACAGCAGATCGTCCAGCTATTCCCATGCTGCGATGTATTGTGAATGTCATCAGACGTCTTATGACAAGCATTGATACGCCAAGTGCTGGAAGTGGCCTACAAGTGCTGGACGAGTTTAGCCCAGTCTTCGCAAGCTTCCAGTAAAGTCATGGCTGGCAATCACAAGTCGTTTCGACAAGAGGTCAGAGAATAGACGTTTTTTCAGCGGCACACAATACATCTTAGATTTGGCATCTCTGATTTTCGTCAGTTGGCGCTTCTATACCAATTTCCTATCATGGTTTTATGAGAACCAAAATTATCTCAGCCAGTCAGACTATTCGTTTAAGAGCCATTTTTCTCATCAATTTAAAGTGAGATCGAAAGTAGTAACGTTCTTGTATTTATTTGTCGGGAGCTTGGTTACGTCATCCAGCAAGTGCAACCTCACGACGACATTCAGTATGTGTGCTTGGCTGTTAAAAAAGTAAAGGTGAAAT
Source organism: Rhipicephalus annulatus (assembly GCA_013436015.1). Lineage (NCBI taxonomy): Eukaryota > Metazoa > Arthropoda > Arachnida > Ixodida > Ixodidae > Rhipicephalus > Rhipicephalus annulatus. The sequence continues at coordinate 815,651 of WOVY01009321.1, read as the reverse complement.
TCGCACTCTTGGGTGTGTATATATCCCAACCAAGTCGATTCGACGCCAACAAACTGGACGGCATATTAGGGCACAACCAGGTCTATGGGTTATCACCGATGACCTCATTGCACATCATCCCATCTGGGGAACCTCATGGGGTAATTGAACGGGACGACGTCTAGCATCATTGGTTTCCATCCATGGTCTCGTCCTTTTGAATGACGCAAGCCCCAAGTTTTTGTGAGGCACTATAAGTAGCAGCTGCCTTGTTTTTTATTTTGCTCCACGCCGGTTCGCTACACGAGTAAAGTGGTCTTTAGACATTGAAACACACAGAAACGACCACATCCCCGCTTATCTGATGATCAAAGGTATTTGGAAAACGTACTCTTCTACCACGACACGAAGAATAGATTGGACTATGTTAGAAGCTCAACTTGAGGATGCTTGTGTGAAAGACCTCTGCCATGGTCTTCAGCAAGCTAATAAGAAAACTACACATGCGGCTGTGCGCCCAATATTATGCTCTCCGATACACTCTGAATTCGATCTCGAGCTAAAGTGACTTCGTGCTATCCACTGTCGTGCCGAAAGAAGACACCGACGCACAAATTCCAGAGACGACCTACGAACAGCCCGGCGCATTGAAAAGAAGACACAACGGCGCTCGACAAAATAGACACCCAAGAATGGAGTTGGGTCTGTGCGTCGCGAGATCCTTATAAACAACTGTCTTAGATATGGATAACTGTGCGAGGCCTACAATCTGTTTCAGAGGAGCGCTTTTTTTCAAATCCCTTGCAATTTTCAACCGCCGACAAGAAATAGGGGTAGCAAAAAATTTTCTGCGCTATGATTGGGGTCAGACAACGTACACAATGCCTACATACAGTGAACCTTATTCATCACTCAAGGGACCCGCGCATGGATCTATCGTTTACATCACAAGAGCTTGATGCGGTGCTCGCCCTACGTAATAGGTCGTCGTCGACTGGCTCGGACAACATTTCTTACCAGATGCGGTGCCACCTTGATGAACAGGCACGAGAAGCACTCCTCAATCTTCAATAAATCATGGCAAGCTTGCGTCGTTCCGCGAAATCGGAAAATTATAGTCACTTGGTACCACTTCTTAAGCTTGGCAAATCTCTCCTAGACATTGCCTCTTACCGACCAATCGTGCTTTCAAGTTGTGTTGGAAACGTAATGGAGAGAATGATCTTGGCCAGGCTTGAATGGTACCTTGAATACTACGTGATATGACCGAACGCCACGGCTGGTTTTCACCATCACCGACGTTTCATCGACAATATTGTGTGTTGTCATGTTCTTTGATGTAAAATGAGCATACGACAACGTTCTTCGATACGCCATCCTCTGAGCCATTGGGTCAGTGGCCTTAGGTGGTCCACTGTATAATTGGACAAGCACTTATTCATAAAGGCAGACCTCATTTGTGAACACTGCAGATGATCCAACCTCCAAAGACCCCACACATCGTGGAGTTTCGCAAGGTGGCGTCTTGAGTCCAACCCTATTCAACCTCGTCCTCATTGGTCTTGTGGATCGACTACTGGGTGTGGTCAAGCTCTTTATGTACGCTGACGACATTTGCGTCTGGGCATCTGGCGTGTCAAGACCATAATACGCGCAACGCTTTAGAAAGCTGCGACGTTTGTAGCAGTGTACCTCAATGAACAGTCTGAAGGTCTTGCCAGAGAAGTGCACAATGATTTTTTGAGGTCGAAAACCAATGAGATCATACGCTATATATATCGCCGGCCATGTCATACCTTAAGTCCGGGTCACATACTTCTAGGCGTATTCATTGACAAAGACCTTTGCTGAGACGCACATGTGGCCCACTTGAAGAAGAGGCTGACAGACATTGCTAAGTTATTCACGTATTTTGAACGAAAACAATGTAGACTTCAGTACATGCTATAATGAAATTGTGCAAAACGCTTTTTCTCGGCCAATTGCGGTACAGCTTGCCTGTGTTGACCAATACCTGCAGAACAAGCATTCGCACACTCGAAAGCATCCAGGCTATGGCTCTGCGAGTTTGTCTGGGCCTACCACAATGTTCATCAGCAGCTGAGACAATCGCGATTGCAAATGACTACCCGCTCAAGACGCATATCTTAATGAAAGTGCTCAGAGCCCATTTGAGGCATCTTACTCGCACCCCTGCCCTTCATCTAGCCTCACTGCCAGAAGACGGACCTCATGCCTCATTTTGCCACACAGACTTGTCATATCGCACACACATACCCTCGGGCTATATAACTCCGTCCAGAATTGCGAATGCCCCATGACGTAAGGCTGATCCACATGTTGAACTCGCGGTTTCAGGCATACAGTCAAAAGCCCGGCCCTCGTCTGCAGTGCTAAATCAGCTTTCTATTCTCTTGTTGTACGAGAAGTACAGTGTGCATACCCTTCTATATACTGACGCTTCAACTAAAGTGGATTGTCTGCTGCATCGGTGGTGTTTCCTGCAACAGCGACAATGACGAAGATTTGGTTATCCTAACAGACGTCAATCATAGCTATAGAACTTGTTGATCTTTGTGGCGCAGTTAAAGTCATTGAACACCAGGAAGCCAAATGCAGCGTGGGCACGGACTCCAAGGCAGCACTCCAGTGTTGGGTATTTGTCTTATGCCGGAACATCATGAACACTTAGTGCTGGAAATAAGAGAGCTGCTTCAGCACCTTTTCGACAAAAGACACAAAATCACATTTCAGTGGCTTCCAAGTCACTGTGCCATATTGCGCAACAAACATATTGATGCAGCTGCTCTATCAGCACACGAAGACGGCAAAGAAAGATCTATACTCTTTTCAAGGACTAATGCTGCAAAGAAAATTAAAAAAATTGCTCATGAAGAAGTGCAATCCCTGTTCAACGCTGAGTGCTTACAGTATACGCGAATGCACAGGCTGGACACGTCTCGTCGACTTCAGCCTCCGTCCGGACTCTCTTCTTGAGACAACGGTGCTTCGCTCACTGTGACTTGGTGTCGCTTTCTCCAAATTTTACGGCTTCCATATTGGCTCAAAAGACAGTGCTAATTGCGGTCATTACGGCAGCGATAAAACGATAGAGCATGTTCTCTGTCACTGCCCTCGTCATAGCGTGCAAAAACGGCAGCTAGTAGCTGCGTTAGCCCCTTGAGGAAAGAACTTTGTCAGAACAATCACTGTCTGAAAGGCGATGTAGTCTCTCATCGCACAGAAAACCAGTGAAGCACTTATTGGACTTTTGCGTGGTAGTGGCCTATGGAATAGGCTATAGCACCCCCGCTCAATTTTTTTCTTAGTATCACACGTCTATTTCGTTCTTCACTTCCTTTCCAATCTTTCTTCTCCATTTTCCAATTTCTTAGTGCAGGGTAGCAAACCGGATGCTCCAATTTCTGATTAACCCCCTGTCGTTACCTCATTTGATTCTTTCTCTCCATACACCGAAAGTTTCAGTGGGTCCAGTTTTTTCCAAAGTTTAGAATAACGGATGAATGTCCATGAAATTTTTAATCCGACGATTTAGCCGCGGGATGGTTTTCGACAGAAAATAGAACGCAGAAAAAAATTGCACTCCCTATAAATATGGTACAACAGGGGGCCTCCAACACCTGTGTAACTATATCGTCCCAGACATATATATACAAGGTGCGTAAATAGTTGTGAATATTCCTTGGATGTGTTTGTGGCATGACGGTGTGACAAGACTTGTCCAGAAGTCCTACTTTCCAAAAAAGATATCTTTTTAGTATAAGCACGTGTGTAATAAAGAAAACAACTAAATCAATGCATGCATCGACGAAGATGTTTTTCATATATTTATTTATTTATTTATTTCAAAGTACCTTACAGGCCCCATGGGGGGCATTGAGTAAGGGGGGCTATACATATATACAAATAAACTGGAAAAAATTATACAAGACAGACAATTGAGCAAGGGGGGAATATATATAGAAACCTGAAAATGAAAAAAAGTACAAAAGAAACAATTGAGTAAGGGGCGCAATACTTATATACATCTCAAACTAAAAAAATACAAAAGAAACAAATAGAAAATAATAAGTCAAACAAAAAGCATTGATTGATGTGTGGGGTTTAACGTCCCAAAACCACTATATGATTATGAGAGACGCCGTAGTGGAGGGCTCCGGAAATTTCGACCACCTGGGGTTCTTTAACGTGCACCCAAATCTGAGCACACGGGCCTACAACATTTCCGCCTCCATCGGAAATGCAGCCGCCGCAGCCGGGATTCGAACCCGCGCCCTGCGGGTCAGCAGCCGAGTGCCTTAGCCACTAGACCACCGCGGCGGGGCACACAAACAAAAAGCACCAACATGTACAAAAGTTCAACATGTACAAAAGATACACGCATAGTAACCGTGGGCGAAACACTGTATTTCCTACGCATGCAGCGGCCACAAGGCAGAATCCTCGCGCACATGGATGTGACAATCACAAAAATGAACCAATACGGACCAATGAATTATGATACGGTATCTACTTGCTGAGGCTTGTGAAGTGGCTTGATAAGATATGACGGAATGTGTCAAAGTTTGTCTGGGATGCAATGTCGTCAGGCAAACTGTTCCACAGACGGATGGCACGTGGAAGTGCGGACTGATTGAACGCGTTTGTTGAGCCGTATACACGGGAATAGCTAAGATGATTGTGTAGTCTACGTGAAGTGAGATATGGTTTTTGCAGACCAGTAACGGTGATTCGGGAAGAATGGGTAATTTTATGAAAGAATGACAGTAGGGCAATGTCGCGACGAATGTTCAAGAGTGGGAGTCAAAGTTCCTGTTTGATTTGTGATATACTAGAATGCGGACTGTAGTTATTGGCAATGAAGCGGCTTGCTCTATTCTGGATTCTTTCCAATGAGTCAATTAAGTATTTTTGATGGGGAGACCAAATCGAACAGGCATATTCTAGTTGAGGGCGAACCAGTGTCTAGTAAGATAATTTGCGAATGCCTGATGGTGCAGCTTTCAAGTTACGTCTCAAGAAACCTAGTGATTTCGAGGCGCTGGCAGAGATTGCCGTAATGTGTTCGGACCAGGATAGATTAGGTGTCAGTATTACGCCCAAGTACCGATATTGTGTTGCAGTCGATAGAATGGAATGATTAATACTGTAAGAGAATTCGGATATGCTAGGTTTACGTGTGAACGACATTACTTTGCATTTTGAGACATTTAGTGTCATCAGCCATGCACTACACCAACCATTAATTACGTCGAGGTCGTTTTAGAGTGACAGGTGATCTTCACTGTTCTTGATTGGACGGTAAATAATGCAGTCGTCAGCGAACACCCTGATGCAAGAAGAGACATGTTGCGGAAGATCATTGATGAATATGAGGAAAAGTAATGGCGCGAGTACACTGCCCTGTGGTACACCTGAAGAAACGTCAGATAGGAAAGAAGACAAATTGTTAACTGTTGTGTATTGCTGACGATTCGACAGGAAATTGCGAAGCCATGATAATGTACGGGAGTCTAATTTCAGGGCGGGAAGTTTCGATATCAGGCGACAGTGTACAACCCTGTCAAACGCCTTCGAATAGTCGAGGAACACGCAATCAGTTTTATAATTATTGTCCATATTTGCATGAAGCTCTGTGGTAAATTCAAACAACTGAGTCTCACACGAAAGGCCCTTTCGGAAACCATGCTGATTTTTGAAAAAGAAATGATTGGATTCCAGATGCCTGTAAATATGTGAAGCAATGATGTGTTCTAGAATTTTACAACAAATACACGTAAGAGAAATAGGACGGTAATTTTCGCTTGAGGTTTTATTTCCACTTTTGAATATTGGAATTATTTTCGCCAGCTTCCAGTCAGACGGTATCATGCCTGTTTCGAGAAACTGCCGGAATATATGAAGTAGTATTTTGCTTGTGACCGTTACCGTATTCTTTAGCACCTTTGAGTTGATTCTACCCACGTCGCATGAAGACGACAACTTAAGATTATTTATGGCTGAAATTATGCCTTCTAATTGAATATCTATTGGTTCCATAAATTGGTAATCGAACTCAGCTACGTTGGGTATGTTGGTACTGTTCTCTTTCGTGAAGACAGAAGTGAAAAAGGAATTAAATGCTGTTGGACACTGGCTAGCTGTGAGAGGGACGTTGTTGCAGTCATGCAATGAGATGTGTTGGTTTTCGCTGGTGGGGTTTATGACTTTCCAAAATTTAGCTGGGTTGTTTTTCAGTAGTGTGGGTAGATAATTAGAATAATACTTTTCCTTAGCCTTACTTAAAGCTGTGCAATATGCTTTTATGCAGGTTTTATATTTAAGCCAAGAAGAAGAACTACCCGAGCACTTAGCATTATTGTAAAGCCGTTTTTTTCTTATTCCGCATTCTCAGAAGCTTTTTATTGAACCATGGATTTGATTTACCAGTGCTAATTTTAACCAGTGGAACATGCTTGTCAACTAACGTACACAAAACTTGCTTGAAAAGTAGACAGTTATTTGCTACGGATCTATTGTGGAAACACGGCAGGAGAGTGTTTTCGGAATGTAACCTTAGCTTTGTGTTAATTGCCTGATAATCGCCTTTATTATAGTCCCGAATTTGTTTTGTATGTACACCGGCTACGGGAAGGGGTATGTTTATATCTACTTGGAGTAAATTATGGTCACTGAATCCGTCCAGATAATCTGTATTACGTATTGTTTCCGGACCGGTCGTGAGGATAAGATCAAGGGTGTTTGTACCACGTGTAGGTTTCAGAACAGTTTGAAAGAGGTTTAAATCTAGAGTTAAGTTAAGAAATTCAGTTGACATGTGACAGGGCGATGACAGTGTGGCCCAATCAATGAGCGGAAAGTTGAAGTCGCCTAATAAGTAAATGATATCCGCTTGGAAAATTTCAGAAGTGTTGTTTATACTGTCACATAGCATATTAATGAAGGAAGAGTCCGAGTCCGGCGCACGATAGCAGCAACCTACGTGGATTTTGGAGGAATCCTCGTAGGTTGCTATATATATATATATATATATATATATATATATATATATATATATATATTTAAATGAAGCCACCATCATTTTAGGCCTTACATCAAGGCCTCCGTAACAAGCTGCTGAGGCAAACTTGTACAGTAGAATGAGATTGATTGATATGTGGGGTTTAACGTCCCAAAACCACTACATGATTATGAGAGACGCCGTAGTGGAGGGCTCCGGAAATTTAGACCACCTGGGGTTCTTTAACGTCACCCAAATCTGAGCACACGGGCCTACAACATTTCCGCCTCCATCGGAAATGCAGCCGCCGCAGCCGGGATTCGAACCCGCGCCCTGCAGGTCAGCAGCCGAGTACCTTAGCCACTAGACCACCGCGGCGGGGCACAGTAGAATGAGAGGTGCCGAATATGATTGTCTGGTCATGACATCTATAATAATTAAAGCTCTGTTGCCAGACCGGGCCGATCGGTGGAAAATAGGAGAATCGTTAGTCCTACAGTGGGCTTAGTGAGGGTGACGGCGGTGATTCTTATGTAACCAAACCCTTATATAACCAAAGCATTGTCGTTTCGAGCTCAATCTGGTGTGCGATCTAACCATCATTAGAGCTCATGCGCATCCTCTCATCCTCTCTCTGTTTCTCCTACGCTACCCCTCATCTGCCTCGCAACGCCGACGCAGGCAGCATCAGCTAGCCAGTTTCTTGGTTGAAAAATCGAAATGATTGCCCTTTACAACCGTTCACTGGCAACCTTGTATATATGGACTCTGGATCCTGACCTCCAAAATAGTACCGTTAAAACATTTCTCCGGCGCGTCATTCAGCAATAAGAAGTTGAGTGGACAGGGGACTGCAGGTCACCCTGTCCACTCAAAGTGGTCTCTCTTTCACAGCCAAATAACAGTGATTGCATGTTGCAGTAGGACATCCCAGTCTATCGCTGTTTAAATTGCACCACCCCATGTTTCTCTTTGCCGCTACACCGCGATGAGCGTCAGAGTCAACTTGGAATTTGTGTACGCATCTACACATGGTTCACCTAAGCAGGAGATGGTGTAATCTTCACATGCGACATTGTTTTGTACCGGGGCCCTTAAGTCCTTTGATGACGTATTTGCGTGATTTAAATGATGTGGAAGAATATACGTATGGTAAGAAGAAAAATAAAAGAAGCTCCCTCAGTAGAAGTTCAACTCGCAACCACAGATTGCCGGCTCGCTTTCCACTGAGCCATGGCCACATACTTCGCACGCTTAAATATGCGTCTTTTATATCTACAACGGTTCTCTCAGCGTTCCTAGTAAAATAGAGCAATGGATCATGCTAGTGCGATCCTCAATTAGTTCCTTCAAGGCATCGTTTCTAAGCGTACGTCTCATTCGGCGCGCTTTTCGTAGAAGTATATGCAGTTTTGCCAACGTAAAAGAAACCCTAAGGTGGCGATCTTACCCATAGCGTCAGTGTCACTCACACCGTCTCTATATACAAAAACATCACAGTAGATCCCCGGAGTGAATGATGATGAGTGGTAAAAAGCGTCCGTCAGCCCCTACGTGCTTCCGTCCGTCCGTTCAACAAAAAATTATGATCTTGTCCGTTGCTAAAATATCGAGAATTATGGAAATAAAATAAACCGCCACAAAAAACTGGTGCGTGTCCGGACTGAATCCTGGCCATTTGCGTGGAAAGCACAAGTTCTACCACACAGTGAAGCGTTTGTTGAAAATTCAGTGAAAAATAAACTTAGTTTGTCTGCTTAAAAAGCTTGCATACGAACATACGGGTTATGTGTACAAACCTCCCAAGTACAACATATTGACACACATTTCCTATTTTCATTTTTGTTTTATTGGGTTTTCACCCACAAAGCTTGTCAGGAATACCAAGCTCAAGCCACGCCTCATTATTCGAGATGGTTCATGATTATTCAAGATGTTTAAGATTGCGGGCAAGACGCGACCGGTCGAGATTACTCCAAAGATTGCGTGACAACCAGTTATCAGGTGAGCATTCGGCAGCACATGTCTGAATGTCAACGTCCTCCACCTGTTGTCAGTTTTTCGACGACCGACGGTCTGTCCGCTGCTATAACTGCCAGTTTGTATGGCTGAAATCTCACCGTTTGCCGGCCACAAGTTTGGCCATATTAACACTTCATGTTTTGGAAAAGCCATGTCTGCCTTCATCAGCGTCACGACCCCATGGCAATGTAATGTCACAGCAATATTGCGTGGTACAAGCGCGCATCGCTGCCAAGCGTCAGATCATGTTTTTATCACAACGACTTGATGATTTAAAGGTGGCAATGCATAGAAAGAAAGACGCGTCACCGTGCCTAATACGTTACCTATTACGTTATGGTTCGACAATATTTGTCTTGTATATTACCTTGTGATTTAACGCATGCCACGCACTATACAGAATGTAAATATACGCAAAACCTTCTGACTTAAACTACATTCAAGTTGATCATATACACTGTAGTTAGTCATAGTTTAAACTTATCGAATGACATCTTACAAGAAAATGGACGCAAGAAGTTCTTGACGCAACAGGATATTGCTATCTTGTTCAACTTTAAAAGGCTCAGTGAAAAGTTCCCGTATTTTTCATTTTATTTGCATTTTTCTTTCACTTTGCGGTCCGTGAAGATGATTAAACACGTGTGCAATTGGTGCAGTAAAAGATGAGTCAGGCTCTATATCATGTTTAATTGAGGCTACAATTCTGAAGTGATGGTTTCTGAATCACTTGTAAAGGCTTCCTTATAAGAATCTTACGAGGACAGTTCCAGTGATCTTTGTCTGCTATCTCTTCAAGTTCATGTTGTTCCCTAAATAGCAGCGTTGACGTACTTGGCTGAAAGTGAATGCGTATAAAGGAAATGTGACACAATCGAGTGATTCATTTGGATGCATGTGCGCGCATCTGCACCAGCTGTCGCAAAAAATGAGGCTACATCTCCTTCATGCACTCTTAACCTACGGCTTCATGTTCACCATATACGGTAAGTGATTGGTATAAAATACGTTATTACTTTGACATGTTTTGAACTAGAATATTTAACTTCACGTTTTGCAGGATAACTAGAGTAATGTAATGTAATAGTATGTACTAACAATACTCTGGTCTTTGAAGTTAGAGGACGCTTCAGCTTCACGTTCTTGAGCGAAGATGTTTGCTAAACGCGGCCCAATTGACATCGTTGATTACCTGCTTTGACATCTTGATGAACTCCTTAAGTGGAATGAAAGAGAAGTAACGTCTATGAGCAAAAAACTGGTCTTCTCATCTGTATTATCTGATCTAGGAGAAGTGCTGTTGCGAAGGGACTACGACGCTATAGTTCTTCCCTTTCCGAATCACCTAAGCTACCGCTACACGTTCATAATGTAAGACGCCACGCTGAAGAGGTGCTGATTTTGATGATGGTTTACGCGTAGGTAATGGTCGAATATTTTTGACCGTTTTCTATTGAATGGATCTTCAAACAACTAGCTGGCTGTAAATATCAGTTTTATTGACTCCTCGTGAGATTTCACGCTTCCGTCACCTAAAAATATATACGTTGACCAGACTTACTTTTTCGGAAATAGCGTTTAATAATAATGTTAGGCCAGGTGTAGGATAATTTAATTTTTATGAAGCACCTAATTAGGCGAACTAGACCTCTCACTGGGAGACGTTGAGGCTGTCAAGCTGCACGCAACCTCAACCTTTCCCTGCTCACGGACACCATGAAATTAAAGCGCATAGGCAACAGTGTGCCCCGAGATGCCACCCCGGACCTCAGCTTCTGCGCGAAGTGCACGACGCGCGGTGTTCCGATGCACAAGAGTCCTTCTGCAAGGATCACTATGAACACGCCATTCAAGTCCGCACCTCCCCATGCAAGCCTTAAGCACACGCGGCCCGCCATAACATATGAGACATATCTTGATAATGCCGGCTGCTGCCATTTTCTGGATTGAGGAACTGCTGGTTTGTCCACGATGGTCAAACTTCTTGATTGTGGTCAACGCCCTGATTCTTGCCAAAGAAGACCATCCAGCAATTGGCTTTCTCCGGGCTTATCGCACGGGCGTCACCAATCATTGGCATAAGCAATGGTACAACCATAGCTTACGTCACAGCATCACACATCTCTACCATGGGAGATAAAAACAGTGGTCTAGTGGCTAAGGTACCCGGCTGCTGACCTGCAGGTCACGGGTTCTATTGCCGGCTGCGGCGGCTGCATTTCCGATGGAGGCGGAAGTGTTGTAGGCCCGTGTACTCAGATTTGGGTGCACGTTAAAGAACCCCAGGTGGTCAAAACTTCCGGAGCCCTCCACTACGGCATCTCTCATAATCGAATGGTGGTTTTGGGACGTTAAACCCCACAAATCAATCAATGGGAGCTAAAAACAGACCATCGTGCTCGCCCATGCTCACAGAAGTAGAGGCAGCACGTCAAGAGCAGAGCAGCTGTATTAATCTCATCAGAGTTATTTACCTGTGTGAGAGATAAGTGCAGAGTTACTCGCGGAACCTACTCTTACTTTGAAAGGAGATTAACAGAAGCTGCCAACGCACTGCTTTTAAGGTGGAGTTTCCAGTCTACGCCACTCTAGTGCCGACGTGGCGTACACAAAATCTCGTAGGCCATCCTAGGCGGACGGAGTACAAGGTAGTGCCTCGATCTTACCACTGACACTTCAACGGAGTGTCACTGTCTCGTAACCACATGCCTCTAACCTTCGAAGTTATTAGGTTAACTTTCAGTGATACAAATAGTATGCTCTTGTAATAGTGAACGCCTCGTTTCCAAAACGCTAGCAGCAACACATTAGAAGGAAGGACAAGTGGACAAATCTAATGCGTAAAATAGTTTAAGAATAATTTTATGCGTGTACGACGAGCATTGCTCTGACGCGCCTGCTTTAAGAATCATTTTTGGCAAACACCTATTGCTACTTAAGGAAGCACATGCTCTAGACATAAAAGAAGAAAAAATGGGTTTTGCAAAACAATCACAGCATATCCAAGGAGTGCAGGATGATCAGTGGGGCGAAGCATTTGTCACTCTGTCTGCGCGACCGTTCGTTGTTTTTTTCTTGCTTCCGTCTGTTCATGCGTCCGTCTGTGCGACCGTCCGTCTGTCTGTTTTTACGTTCATCCTTGCGTCCGTCCGTGGGTGCATCCGTCTATCCGTCAATGCATCTCTCTGTCTCTCCGTCCTCGCATCTCTCCATTCGTCCGGCTATCCAGCAACACTTCAAGTACCACCATCTTGCATATTTTGTTCATATATTCATCATATAAAAGTACCAACATCCAGCGCACATTCCAAAGACTAAGAGACGGGGCATGGCCGGACAAGGGGATCGGCACGCGCGCAATCTTTTACGGTCTGCGCTTCGTGTCCGGTTCCCTCCTTTCATCACCGCTAGTTCATGGCACTGCAGCCCGATCCATGCCAAACCTTGCAAATAGTAAAAGAGGTTACGCCCAGCGTGTTCAACGTGGCAACCCTTCTGGTGAGATAGTGCTTAAAGTGCGTCCGTGTGATACTAGTTTTTCATTAGTAAGCATCGATTCCCAGGCAAACTTTACTGTAGATTAAGTCACCGATACTTGTCTCTGTAGGTTATTTATTCAGAAGCTATCTTCATATTTATGAGTAACGTGCGTGGGTTTCCTTCTCAACTCAAATAGGTGCGCGTGTACTGCTTCTCTGGTCCGGCTTTGGAGGTGGCTACGTACTACAACGACGCACTACATCAAAGTATAGTACTACTACTGCATACATCGCGGACGCACGACCCACGACTCAAGAAGCTTTCCCTCTAAAAACCTCCAGGATTCAAACTTGCCACATACGTGTTTCTAGCTGAGTAAACTACCATAACGCCAAGTTCCACGGTGCTGACTTCACGGGAGAAAATATCACAGCATATCCACGGAGTGAATGATGATAAGTTTGGCGAAGCATCCATCCGTCCGTGCGTCTATCTGTCTGCCTGCGTCCGTCCGCGCTTCCGTTCGTGCGTGAACCTGTCTGTCTGTCTGTCTGTCCATTTCTCCATCCGTAACGGCCGTAACTATCTGATATCGTCAACTATAAGAAAATTACCAATGCCATCTAGACAAGTGTGTATTATTACTACTACAACATACTACTACAAGAGGCATGACCACATCCTAAGGAGCTTCGCCCCTAAAACACGCCGCATCGCTTCGCCAGTCACTGTTCGGAGACTGACGCGATGCGTCCTCATAACATGAAAACTGCATCCGGCCGCATATAGCATGCCGATAGCCAACATATAAATTTTGATTTCGATTTTGAATTTATGCGCAAAAAATTTACGAAAATTACTCATGAGCTGAGATGGAATATCAGCTCTTACTGCCAAGTCAGAGAGGAATTTTTCGCTGTTTCTGCAAGTTTACGTGCACAGAAGCGTCATGTAGACTGTAATGTTCGATAACTACGCGCGTACCTGATTGGTACATGTAGTATTTTTTTTCGTCCAAGCGAAGGTATGCTAGTGCAGCGGCCGTGTCAGTATGTACGCATGGGCGCCTGTATACCGATAGCTGCAACTCCATAACCGATTGCTGAAAAACAAAATGAACGTGCGTGGAAGCATCTGATCAAGTCACTTCATAAACGAGTACCAAATGCAATGTCTGTGTTTTCAGTATGAGTTGGTGGAGTGGCGCGAGTGCTCCCGGCAGTTTTCGGTGACGGCCAGTGTGCGTTGGCTGATTGGGCTCACATAGATGGTCATCGCTCCTTATGTGGACACCGTAAGCAAAATCCAATCACTTAATCAGGTTAGCCGCTGGCAAGGCTCTGCTGCACAGAAGCGCCGATGACAATATATGATAGACTTGGCCGTTAAGCTAAGCGTACATTTGGCGGTAGTCGTAATAGTACATACAGGTCACCAAGAGTTGGACCAACCTCGCGGAAGGTGGTTCGCGAAGGTCGACGTTTGAGCATTTCACCAGCCTCTCATTGCACCATTAAAGTGTAGCCGAGGTAAGTAAAACTCTAAGAATTGCAAGAGCTGCATTTGAGTGTTTGTTTTGTATACCGGCGTTGTTTTTTTTTTGACGTAGTTGTAACAGTGCAGCTACGCAAGTTGAATCGGACGTCGGATTGTAACGTTCGTAGACTATTTCGCAGCCAGTACTGCTGAAAGGTCGTCCCAATTGTGTTTGTAAGCGCTTAGCTGCAACTTAAAGACTTGGACATGAGTGGCTTCCCCACATTGAACCATTATGGCAGAATGCCAGCTGATAATTAGAATTTAGAATTGAAAATACGTTGAATGCCTCGACAGTTTTTATAATAAAAATCAACATGTCTACATGGTACCAAGCGACCACCACATACGTACACGTGCTAGATGTACACGTGCCTTTCAAACACACGTATTATAGATGTAATGCCACCCACGCAAAAAGGGGCGCTACGCATAACGGGTATAAATACCAGTTTCTGTATGTGTTGGCGGTCTGCAGCACGAGAAATACATGTTTAATGTTGCTGCGTTGTCTACGATTATAGTGTGTGTTCCGAAGTACACCCTGCAATATGACTTAACTTCAAGCAATATAGGCTGCACGCTCACTGATGGACTGCATAAAACAATCGACTATTTTTTAACGTTATTCCTAGGAGCAAGAGTGACTCTATTTTTGGACGGAGCACTTGCGCTCTAGACTAACAAGATAGTAAAATTTAGTGAGAATAGCGTGATTCCCGCAGAGAGTGAATGTACTCTAGTCTGGTGAGGGAGCTTCTTCCCTCTCGTTCAGCCAGAGTACAAGCGCTCTGTCGAGCCACTGTGCCTGCTCTATGCATTAGAGAGTTCCCGCACTCCTGATAAGAAAGTGAAACATACGACATGCATTCACTTTCGCAAGGAGCGTTACCAGCACTCTCTTTTGACTGAGAGTGCACGAGATGGATCTAGACAAAAACATGAGCGAGGAGAAGTTGCGGCACCTTATGAGCAGAGTGAAGAAGAAAATGTTTGCAAGCCCGTTGCGTATTCCTCCGCGAGTCATGGCAGGCTTCAGATCCAAGTCAACGACAATGTAAAGAGCATTGCAGCGGCGTGCGCGATAGTACAACAGGAGCGTAAACGTCTTTCCAGCTAGTACTGTGTAGGGATCCCTCAGCTACAACACTGACGTTCTGCGTAAGTGGCAAGAGCTGTCGTGAGGATCAGACCATAGAAAACGCAACCTACCCAAGGTTCTCCAGCGATATCTTCACTCGCACATGTTGTGCGTCAAAAAGTGCAGCAAGCTATTCTCCAACCACAGCCCCAGGTGCTGCACGGAGTACACCCGGAAGTTCCAGCTCCGCTGTACGCACAAGCAGTGTGACAACATCGTGTACGCACAATTTTTTCTCAAGTTGTCATTACACATTCGGCCTTTCTGCATAGTACGCAACCACACATACAAAAAGCAAGACACCGCAAGAGAGATGTGTGGAGCACTGAAGACCAGCGACCCCTCTGCTACCACTGTGGCAGGCGAAGCAGATTACCTTTATCGAGCATTTCATTATCATCGAGTAGGACAGCGTGGCTTCCCAGTCGGTGCACGCTGCCTTCGTAACGATGAGAACCCTTACAAGACCCAAACGTTTTTGTCTTCGCGCCATACCATTCAGGACATCAACAACAGAAATCACGATCGACAGCTCTAGTGCGCTACCAGACGCTAAGTCCTAGACCACCAACCCTTTCCACGAGACCTCGATCACCTAGCCCACGGCTGGAGAACTAGAGCCAGCGACCTGTGGAGGCAAGGCCGCTGATACTCAGAAAACAAAAGACCACGATCACTAACCCAACCAAACGACTGCAATAAGGCAACGACGTATAAGTGCAGTAATGGTAGCGTTACCTCCGAACTGTTCATTACCATCGACGACCTGGACGCTGTTCCACTAATACACACTGGGGCTAAATGGAGATTACAGGAAGAATAGAGAATACTTGATTCTCGTGCTTTGGCAGCTTTATTGTACTTCCTGACTGTTGCCGTAAGCTGAATTCAGGAATGAACTTCTTGAGGGCAAATACCACAATTATTGAGTTGCAAGAGTCTAAAGTCTCTTTTTTTTACCGAGAACGTTGTCGCAGTGTGTCGAACTTAGTAATCAGCCGTTTCACCTTCCTGTGTTTTGGATGAAAGAGCGACTGTGTCGCCACGTTCAGATGTGACAGTTATATTGAAAAGAGACAGTTTTGGTGGTTATGTGGGACTAGAAGATGGAAACACTGGACTGTTGTTTGCACAGGCAACACGCGTGGAAAGAGGTCTGGTAAGCTTTCGTAAACAATGTGTAAACAAAGTTTTCGTAAACAAACCAACTTCAGCAGTGGGGTGCGCCATGTGGCGAAGGGAACATGTGGCGAAGGGAGCAAACCTGCATGAATGATTTCAAATTGTGAATGTTCACTGTTAGTAGAGACCCCCCAGTGCCAGTGGACAGTGTCATTCGATCAATAGACATTTACCGCGAGGTTTCATCTCCACGGAAACAGCTGATTGTGAATTTGATCAAAAAAGTTGCAGAGTGTTTTTCACTTCACCGAAAGCCGGACGTACTTCTGTCGTAAGAAAATTTTAGAGCGTTGCGTCAGCGTCCAAACCAAGAACTTCCAAATGAACAAAAATCTGTAAGCAACAAATACAAGAAATGTTGAAACACGATGTATGCAGCCATCACATTGTCCCAGTATCACCGGTGGTATTAGTCAAAAAGAAGGACAACACCCTGAGGTTTTGTGTTGACTAAAGAAAACTTAACCTCGTCATGAAGCGGGACAATTATCCACGACCCAAAATTGATTACACCCAGCACAAGCCACAAATTGCTCATTTCCTTTCGCCATTGGATTTAAAAAGCGGATAATTGCAAATCGACGTGGTCCAACGAGATTACGAGAAGACTGTGTTTGTGACAACCGACGGTCTATGCGAGTTCAAGGCACACTATTTTGCTTGTGCTCTACTACTGAAACCATTCAAAGACTGATGGACAATGTCCTATTCTGCTTTTAACAGTAATTGTGCCTCGTATATCTTGGTGATGTAATAGATTTAGTGGCAAAGCGCCTTTGGCCGTAGACCATTTCCTATTCTACGGTAGCAGTGGTGTGTAGCCCCGTCTAGCTTACGAGTCGGTCAATAGAATGTTTTCTGTGCATAATAATATAATTAGATGTCATTAGGGGCTTTCACAGCATATACACAAAGCAAACGATGTCGAATAGGGTGAAGAGTCTATCGAGCCGTCCATTTGTTTATTTGTGCATGCGTGTTTCCGTTCGCCTGACCTTCTGTCTGTCAGCGTGTCTGATTGTTCATGCTTTCGTCCAACAACATCGCACAGGAGATGAACGAATGGGACTGAAAGATGTAAGAAGAGTACAGAAAGGTCGAATAAAAGGATTCGATCTGACCCCCGTATTCACGCAAGAGCACCTGCGCGCTACGCGCAGTTGGCCGATAAAACTACCGAAAAATCAGGGCGTACTGTGATGTGCACTTTTTACACGGTCAAAAGAAAAATTAGGAGCGGGTCTTTCAAACTCACGTGGTAAGTTCGATTGGCCCTGTCGGTAGCGCCACACCAGAGAGCTCATTCGAAGTTGGCTAGGCAAGCGAGGCGTTTGCACAAAAAAGTCGCTCCGAAGAGCCAGCTGGGAGTAACCGGATCATCAGGCGAATCACCGTAACGAGTATGGCAATTTGTCTGTTCCACGAGAGGTTGGCAAGAACCAGTGTGGTCAAGAAAGCAGTGGTGTCGTTGTCGAATGCTCGGAAAGGACGTCAGAGCCCGGTGGAATTGAGGAGGTTGTCGGTTTCTACGTCGAGCTCTTGGGGACAACGACACAGGCCCGTGGAATCGAGGAGGCACCCGGTGTATGTGTGCCCGTCGAGCCTGTGTTGATGATGGCAGAAGTAGGCTGAGTCATAGAAGAAGGCGATGCCGTCGTCGTGCTCGTGCAGAGAATAAGCACACTCAATCTATGGGCGCGCTCAACAGACGCCGTTCATCTCGTGAGCAAGCGGCAGTTGGGTGCCTGTAGTAGCTGCAATGGAAACAAGATAGGTGCCAGCGCTGGAGTGGACAAACAGGGTGCCTTCGCTTACACAGCAGGATTTAAGGGGAGATCGTGGACCCTGCTAAAGTGAGAATGATGCAGTTGCCGCTAGGAACACTGATTACAAACCTCTCTGATGAGGCAATGTTGTCGGCTAAGTCCTCGACAGAGTTGGACGTGTCCACCCTGTAGATCATTCCGAGTCAGGTGTTCAATTTCAGTTGATTTGGTCAAACCCGTACATCACAGATAATCCCGATCTGAAGCCGCGTGGTTAGATAGGCGGCGGGGTGCGTATCAATTGCAACCATGTTGGCTTTGAAATTCACCCGTACAGGTTGGGTGGCATGAATACCAAGGAGAAAGCGGCGATCAGGTCCCTCGACAGAGTTACGAAGTTGACCTTCTTGACAGGTCGACAGGTGATGGGGGCGAACCGGTCGCTCAGAATCAAATCTTCAACGACTTAGAGATCTTGGTGGCTCGGATGATGGTGCGGAGAAGTGCTTGGAGGCACGCACGCAAATGGGGAGGGAACCGTTGTCTCGGCTGCCACTGGGGTTCAAAGAGGAGATGAGATGGTGTTGTTTATTCTAGTACTGTTGGTGAAGTGAGTGTTCCTTGCAGGAAGCCATGGCTGTGGCTGGAGAGGAGAAAAATCCGGTTTTCACCTTATATTCGCTCAGAGCCAGGATGAAGTTGGCAGTGTCATGGCAGCTGTTTTCCTAAGGCCAGGGTTTGTATTTGAAGCGCACAGACTTCCATGGTTCCTGCTTCTGCTACTGTGTGGGCACCAATGGTGATGCCGAGAAGTCCTGAGCGGCTTTCTGTTGGTTAACCTTCGTGTGGCGGCTTCTCTGTTGGGACATTAATATCCATGAAAAAGACTGCGCGTGAAAGAGCGCAGAGCTACAATGAAAAAATTACGGACGCACAAAAAAACTAGCGTCCTATTGAGTTCAAAACACTCTCGGTTGTCACTTAAGTCTCTTGGTTCTCCATTATGTCACAGTAAGCAGGAATCAACCGGAATGCCGAGAATTAATTTTTATGGATAAAATATGACGTAGAGATAGTCTGACGAATCCATCGAAGGTTTGAAGAATAGGTTTAGGCAGTCTATTGACGGTGTACAGCTATACTTATAAAGGAGTATTCCTCACCCCTTCGAAGAATAAAGTTGTTATTCACTCACTCACCCTAAGAGGAATAACAAGTCGGCCGAGAACTACAGTGAACCTTACGTGCCACATTATATACTCAGAAAATTATTGAAAAAGATGGCGCAAGACTCACCATCTCTGCTTTGATTGGCGCTGGCTTACACCCCCAGGGATTGACCACACCAAGACACCCAAGGAGAGTAAAAAAGACTAGAACTGGCCTTCATCTCAACTGAACTTGAGGATCATTGAACATGTAACTGCTTAGAACTGAGATCCCATTAATGAAAGGGTAATAATTTATCCGCTTGAATTGCTTTCACTTGACTTGACAATGTTTACTCTGCCTTTAAGAAGCCAGAGATAATATGCCCTGTGCTTTACTTCGCATATACAACTATCGATCTTTTTACACAAACATTTCAGCCTCTTGACTTGAAGGGGCCCTGAAACGCTTTTTCAAGTCCCCACAGAATTACTTCACTGGAGAAGCTTAACACCTCACGAATTAAACACCGCAAAAATTTTAGGAATCTGTCCAGTGCAAGTAGTTACAGAGGTTTGTCACATGCTGCGATTGCATTCTCTCTTCTCTCGTCCTGATGAAAGCGCTGGAAGCTAATCAGGGAGGAATGGCAGGGCCACACAAAAACGTCACATGCGCCTCGTGGGCTCGAGCACTTTTTTTCTTTTTTTTTCTTTGAATACGCCGCTTTTAGGTGTAATCGCGTGCACACGCGTGGAAAAATTGCGGCCTCCTATGGCGTCATGCTCAAATAAGTCAATGGGTGATTGTTGGGTAATTCACGTGTGATGTTTGGCCATATTCCGCCGTTTGTCGACAGAAAGAAAGCAATTTTCAGCTGACTTTGATAATTAATTTTTTTAGAAGTCCAGGCCACGTGCTGTGCTATAAAATTTGGCTCACGTGTTGTGGGGAGCATCTACTACCGATCGGCAGTGTTTTCTGACCACGTTCAAAAATTGTTGCCGGGCCCTTTAAACAAACACAAATATTAAATTAAAACCAGCTCGTTTATCGTCGCATCATTGACTGTGACGTGTATCATTACAGCTTCTGAAGAGACTGCCTTGAACTCCTACTTTTGCTCAGGTGAGCTTACCATCAGTGTTCTAAGCACTTACAAGTAGCAGAAATCTATTCTTTTCAGGGTAGTGTCAATAGAGAGCGCTACACAAAAGTGTTTTTTTTTCAGCAGTAGATGTGCTTCAGATTTATGTTCACTTAACCAGGTCCACAAAATACTAGACTGACTCCTGCGTCGCAGCGCTTGCTATAACACGAAAGTGAAATGTGTCATGAGAGGGGTGGCTGGGCGCTCATTGTACACTGGGACATTGTGTTGCCAAACCACAAGAATAATTTTGCTAAAAGAATAACTATATGGTGGAGCACTGGGGCGGAGGAAACCTTTCTAAATCTTGAATGATAGATTGCTACTATTCCTCAAGAGGAAGGTAGATAAAAGCTGCATCTTACCGGTACTTACCCATGGAACAGAAACCGGATAGACTACAAGAAAGGTTAAGCCTAATATGATTACGAAACAGTGAGCAATGAAAGGAGAAATGGTAGGTGTAATCCTAAGAAACAAGAAGAAAGCAGAGTGCATCATGGAAGAAATCGTGTTAATCATATCTTAGTCGAAATGAAGAAGCGAAAATTGTCATTGGCCGGGCACGTAGTTCAAAGGCAAGAAAACCGATGGGGTACATACCAGCGCAAACGTCGAAAAACTGGAATAATCATCCGCTTAAAGAAGCCATGAGTAAATGCGAAGCTGTGGAAGCGCTAAGACTTACACTGGCGACACCGTTCACGCTGGCGCTCATCAAGAGAAAGCAAGTGAAGGCACCCATGACTGAATTCCAAATGCACGATCCAGTCAGTGAACGGTTGTGCAGCGCAAGTACTCTGTATTTTACAAGCTGACTATGCCTACCTGAGCTTCGCTCCCTGCTCAGCCTTGCCAATAGGGGGAGACGGAAGCGACATTATGCGGGAGTCTTTCTCGAGCGGCACGAGACGCGAGCATGCGGCAAAAGACGCGAGAAGCGAGCATGCCCAGGGGGGGGGGGGGGGGTGTTATAGAGGGACAGTGTCTTTCTGCATATTGGCCTTCATCGTCTCTGAAATAGAGCAGCATCAAACGCGTAATTTGAAGGCTCTGAATTGGGGTCTCGTTGATCGATTGACTTCTCTTTATCCCCTTGAACTGCTTTCACTTCCCTTGACCATTTTTACTTCGAAGTTACCAAGTGAGAACTATTAAGCCCTGTGCTTGCCTTCGGCTAATTGTCTGTCAATTTTCTTACACCAGCTATCAAGGCTAATGGCTCAGACAAACGCTAATATCAAAATATAGCCTGCCCATTCATTATCGCATTATTTACTATGGTGTGTATATTTACAGGTCCCAAAGGAACGCCCTTGAAGTCCAACTTCTGCCCAGGTTAGTTTTCCATCAATGATCTATCCACTCACAAGTAGCTAAAGCCAGCCTCTTCGGAGTAGTTTGGTGGGAGGGTGCTACACAAAAGAGTGCGTTCTTTAAAAGTGAGTGTACTTACCGTTAATAAAGTACGTGACCTACTCTAGCCTCGTAGGGCTTGCTCTAATACGAAAGTGAAATGTCTGATCAGAGCGGTGGTGGAGCGCCTATTGTACATTCACACCTCGCGTCGCCGAACCGCAACATAGGTAACTAGAAGAATAAGAACAGCGTTGATCACATTCCACAAGAATTGCCAAGTCATAAATGGTAGATTGCCACTATCCCTCAAGAAAAGGCGGATAACAGCTGCATCTTACCGATACCTACCTGTGAAGCAGAGACCTTGAGGGTTACGAGGAGAGTTCCACCTAATTCAAGGACGAAGCAGCGAGTTATGCAATTGGAAATGATGGGTGTAACCATAAGGATCAAGAAGAAACCAGAGTGCATCAGAGAACAAACGGGTGTTATGGACATCATAGTTCATATGAAGATGTTGAAATGGTCACGCGCAGGCCAGGTAGGGCAGAGGTAAGATAACCGACGGGGTACATAAGAGTACAAACGTCGTAAAAACTTGGACCATCTCCCACTAAAGAGAAACATGTGTAGATGCGAAGCAGTGGTTGTTAACACTTACACGGGCGGCAACGTCGACTCTGGCGCTCATCAAGCGAAAGTAAGGTTTAGACGCCCTTCACTGAATTCCGAACACGCGATTCAGTGGGTATAGATTTGCAGGGTGGCCAGTGAATAATTTTGTAGCACGAGCAGTCAATTTTTCGGGTCAAACTCTTTATACCTTGGGTCGTGCGTCCGCATTGTATGTAGCAGTAGTGGTGGTGGTGGTGGTGGTGGTGGTAGTAGTAGTAGAAGTTGGCAGGCACCTCTTTTTTAGATCCTGGAATGTCCGCTGTATGGCGGTTCTCGTATATGATAAATATATGATGAAAAGTTGTGAGATGGTGGTAGTTGGAGTGTTTACTACATGGACGAACGGAGTGTTTACACCGACACACGTGTGGACGGACAGACTGACAGCGCTCGAAAGGACAGACGGGTGGAGGGACAGACAGACGACGCACGCATGGACGGACAACAGGCAGACATACACACGCACGGACGGACAGACAGACAGAAGCGCAGACTGCAGATGAACAGACGGACACACATACACGCGCACAGATGGACGGACGGGCAAACAGACAGAGAGACGGTGGGAAGATGGTCATATAGACAGACAGACAGACAGACAGACAGACAGACAGACAGACAGGCAGACAGACAGACAGACAGAAAGACAGACAGACAGACAGAGAGAGAGACAGACAGACAGACAGACAGACAGACAGACAGACGCTTGATTTACGGACGAACAGATGGACAGATTGACCGTCCGTGCTCCTCTGTCTATCCATCCGTGCCACAGTCTGTCTGTCTGTCTGTTTGTATATCAGTGCCTGCGTACTTCATTCAGTCAGTCCATCCATCCATTCATGTGTTCATGTGTATGTCCGTGCATGTGTAAATCTGCCCATCCGTTGGTGCGCCCTTTCGTTCGTACGTTCATGCGCCCGTCCGTGCGTGGGTTGGTTCGTCTGTCCGTGTGAGACAGACAGACAGACAGGCAGACAGACAGCAATATAACGTGAGATTGAAACCACTGCAAGAACCGCAAGACCACAACTGTAAATCAAAACATTCAGGACATACATGTCATGATTTTCTGTTTATGACTAGTCAGTAATACTCGTCATATAGTCGAGTGATGTCATAGCGATTTCGGTATCAATGCCAATATTGAAACAGCCAGGAGAGCTAAAATTCAGTCGCAGATAGATAGATAGATAGATAGATAGATAGATAGATAGATAGATAGATAGATAGATAGATAGATAGATAGATAGATAGACAGATAGATATGTAGATAAATAAATATTTTGATAGATATATATATTCGCTCAAAACCGCCGAAGTAGGAAGGAGCAAAAGGCTGGGCGCTATGAATGGTTAGCGACCGACCCTTCATTCCCTTGCGACTTCTTTTCTAGGGTCTGTCTTTTTCGAAATTTGCGCTCCTTTTACTCTATTGATGTTAACCAAACTTCTCTAACAAATATTTTTCAGGCAAGATAACTGCTTGTCAATGAGGCTAACAGACTGGATTTCAAAGGAAGGCAAGCGGGTGAAGTAAAAAAATAAAGTTAGGGGAGAGGGGCAGATCAGATTAGACAGTCTTGGGGTATAGACGTTAGACGCTGCCCAGGTGGCATGCACTGCGAAAAACGCCGCCATAAGCGCCCTCATCAATGCGCTGGTCATAAATGGGTGTGCGAATTGAGCCACCGCAAGCAAACGTGCAGAGACCCTCCGGTTTATTAGCCTTGAGGTGCTGTTTCCCGAAATTCAAGAACCTGGCAAGCTTCTTACTGGAATCCAACTTCGCTTTAGAAAAGTAGGAAGCTCAGCAAAGCGAAATGAGGGCACAATGCAAAGGTTGTTTCTTTTGTTTCGTCTTGCTGCAACTGGCACTATAAGGGCAAGCGAGCATCGTATGTCATTGAGGTACAGGCAAGCACTAAGACGTTCGGTATGTTACGCCTAAATACGTTTTGCGTGTGCATACACATGATGCCAAAGCGATGAAGTGCCTACTCGAGCAAACTATCTTACAATAAGTGGTGCGAAGTTCACTTCATTCGGCACAAGTATCCCTGGCGATTTTTTCCATTGCAGTTGAATTCTTCATCGATGTCTAGATTCCTCTGCATCGAACTGTTTTATTACGCATGATAGAATGTTCTGTTCACGCTTGTCATCCGGTTCTTATACGCTTCAAACAGATATGCATGCTTGTCCACTTTGTAGGGACACGTATACCGAAAGAGTTCGGCCACTAGCTTGGGTCCGGTCTTAGCGAGCCGCAGGGCACGCGTTAACTATCGCCGTGACGAGAACACGATACTGCTCAAAGTCGCGACACTTTATTGTCTGTGGCACCACCAAAACGCAGTATAGCCCGTTGCGAAGGCGCTGCAGGAAAGCAAATGGGCTTAACCACGCCACGGGCATAAAAGTACTACACAGGGTTCCAAGAGCACGTCTCCGAGGTAAAGGTCATCCACGGAGACACCGGGACC
Source organism: Rhipicephalus annulatus (assembly GCA_013436015.1). Lineage (NCBI taxonomy): Eukaryota > Metazoa > Arthropoda > Arachnida > Ixodida > Ixodidae > Rhipicephalus > Rhipicephalus annulatus. The sequence continues at coordinate 790,705 of WOVY01009321.1, read as the reverse complement.
AAGGCCCGGTTGCTCGAGTGAGGGCAAAGGCGCTCGCGATGGCTTCGGAGGGAGACGGGTCGTCCTAGCTAGGCCACGCACTTGGACACCGTACCACCCTTCCGCCGAGCGTCCGGAAGGGGGGCGACATAAGGTAAGCATTCGCCGCGGGTGCAAGGTGCTCTTGGAGAAATCCGAACGGGCTCCATAGGGAGCTGATGGACGGAAAAAAAAGCGTGCTTACCCCCATGTCGTCCCCGGACAGGCCCCTCTCTACTGCATACGCGCGCGCGCAAAGCCTGTTGGGAGACTTCGCGCGTGACGCCATGGTCAACATCCGCTACCGGGTGAGGGGGTTCAACGTCACTCCGCTCTCCAAGCATGGTCGACAGCGGAGGAGGGGAGAGATGTCGGGACATGAGAACGGAAAAAGAGGTGGCAAAGTACGCGGAAAGGCAGCAGGATAACCTCAATTACTACATCCCCTCTCCTAAATTTGCCCTTTGCCGGTCAGCAAAGGCAGCCAGATGTCACCCATGCAGTTCAAATGACACTTCTATGAGTGACAGCTAACCTAAGTCCAGCATTGTAACTGCTGCTAAAAATGACGACAAAGCAGAAAAAACAATAAGAACAAAATAAACGCATGGCACTATAATAATAATTGCGGAAGCAAGCACAGGAAAGTAGTAGTAGAGCGTGACAATGTCCGCTAGGGGCGAGGCCTGTGTGCGATGTCAGAGGCACAGAAGGGGGCTATCCGATGGCTCATTGCTGCTCCTGATTATCCGCGAGTCCGACGAACGCCGCTTTGGTTGTGGTTCCGAGGACCTTCATTTCTGGCTCGATGACGGAGCTGGGACGTTGCGGGAAGCCGGGCCTCTCCAGTGATTAGGGAGGCCGAAGCAGAATTGGCTGCGAGGCACCCTGGCGTTGGCCGGCAGCATATAGCTGCTTTCAGCTGGTGTCCCGCAGGAGCCATGGTAGAAAAGGCAACAGGGCTTCTTCCGCGACGGCCGAGAGCGAAGCACAGCGTCTGTAGGTTAGTGCCCCGAGCACCTGTAGGCTGTAGTGTCCACGTCGATGGGGGCAAGCCATGACGCACTCTTCACTAGCAAACGCTGAAGCGTCACACATACACACACACACACACACACACACACCGCCGACGGCTTCGCGAGAAAAAGGCGCGAGCGTTCTTCGTCTGTCTCTCTCGACGCATAAGCACCGACACTCAAGTTCACAACTCCTATCGGGGTAGACGAAATGAACACGGCAAAAAGTAAAACAGAGCAAAATGACAATCTCTGCCCACATCAACATAAAAAAATAAAATACAAACAACACCTAATATTAGACAAAAGAAACATAAAATACACATGAACACCTAAAAAAGAAACACTGGCAGCAGACTCGGTGGGATCAACTTCTTTAAGAGAAAAGGCCGTAAAGAAGCTAACCTCTACTGAGGCTAGAAAGTAAATTGAGGGCCTTCGGTTGCGCAGAAGTTCATCGTCCGCGCGAATTCACAAAGGCGACCACTTCTTCAGATTATATTGATGCGAGGTGCGAATGCGGTCTACCACTCCGGGTGTGCCCTTTGCTTGCGCCAAGAGCCGCAGGGTGCTGGCGCGAGCTCGTCAGACGGTGACAAAGGGCTTCAGGTCTGCGACTTGGGCACGGCTGAGTTTTCCCAAAGGTGATCTTGCAGCTAGTACGCGTCACGAACGCTCACTGACAATCGGTTCATTAGGCGGGGCGGCTTTCGAACCCTTGGTATACCCGTTTGTCGGACGTGGCAGGCACGAAATAGCGATAAAAGTCCCGCTTCTTCACCTGAGTAGCTGGATAAAAGTCCAGCTACTCAGGTGACCGGCCATGGGTTCGTCGTAAGAAGATCGCAACAGTGCGACTCTCAGACTTTTGGGCATAACCACTTTAAACGGGTCGATGAACTCGTCATCAGTGGTTATATACTTCAGCAGGAGCCCGTTATGGTTCATCAAAATGAATTCGCCAGGAACTCAGTGACACACGCTGTTTCAGCCCCCTAATCGCGCCCGCCGCAGAACAAGCAACGTAACGGCGCTCCGCGCCTCTTCAAGACGGTTTATCGGCACCCGCTGCGGAGCAAGCAGCGTATACGGCGCTCCGTCACTCCGAGACTTGAAACGGATCACTTTGCTGAGCCTTCAGTAGCTCTTCGCTGCCAAAAGCGATTCCCATTCTCCCAAATGGGGGAGTGTGGCATCGCGCCCACTCAGGACCGCAGCAACCCCTGCGTGCATGGCGTCACGGGCTCGCTTTCGGCACGGTGGCCTTCGAAAAGTTCCCCGCTCGGCCGCCACGCAGTGCTCCACTTACCCGGATTGCAGCCAAGGTCATCCTTATGAAGATTCCCCCTTTTCGCCGCTGTTTCGCCCCCGACACCTGCATGTCCTGTGGGACCGCGAGCGGCTGTCGCCACCAAAATCCAGATTCTCGGCAAACAGGGGGCATGAGATAGCGCGTCAGCTACCACGAAAGTTGTGTATTCACCACAAAAGGGGGTGACGACACGGACGAGCGCCCGAGAGTGCCCGGCAATAGAGGCGGTGGCCTCTTTGTGCAACGCGGCATGCAACGATCCCGAATCGCGCAGGCGAACGGACTCGCTAAGAGCAGACAAAAGCTTAGAGCTTTTACTACCACGTTGGGCGCCATTGTAGTGACACGTATGCCGAAGGAGTATGGCCAATAGCATGAGTCCCGTCTTAGCGCTGACATGTAGTCAGCCATGGCACGATGACTGTTTTCTTCTGGTGAATAAACCACGTGGTTCAGAAATATACATTGTAGACAAACTGTGAACCAGTTGCAATACACTTCCGTGAAAGCTTAGGTTACAGCCTACTCATGAAATCGGCACCTGAATTATCTGAGCCTCTAATATGTTGAATAACAAAAGAATACTCTTGTAATGCCAGACTCCATCTCAGTACTCTGCTGTTCAGGTGTTTGGCCTTAGCTAAATATTGTAATGGTTGGTGATCAGTTTGCACAACAAACTGCGTTCCGTACACAAAGATGTGAAACTGTTCTATTGCCCACACTAGTGCCAGACATTCTCGTTCTATGGTGGAGTAATTCTGTTCTCGCGGCAATAGCTGTCGGCTGGCGTATGACACTGGATGTAACACCCCATCGTGGTCCTGCATGAGAACTGCCCCGATACAGGTGTCAGACGCATTCGAACGCAGTACAAATGTGCGTTTCGGATCAGGAGCTCGTACTATTGGTCCTGATGAGAGGGCTTGCTTCAGTGTCTCAAAAGCCGCTTATCTTTCATGGTTCCAGCAGATCTTGTTCTTCTCCCTTTTTTTGGTTAATTTCGTTAAAGGCTGGGCCTTTTCAGCATATCGGGGTATTAAATCGCGGTAGTATCCTGCTAATCCCGGGAACAATCGCAGCTGCCTTTTGGTGTCGGGTCGAGTTGCGTTAGCAATCTTCGCCACTGTACTTTTTACTGGTTGAATAGTTCCGCCTCCCAACTGATGACCCAAAAAGATGATGGATTCCGTGGCGATTTTAGATTTCTGAGGCTTGATGGTTAGTCCTGCTTCACGGACTCGCTGCAACAAGTGCTTTAAAGTCTCCAAGTGCTCCTCCCGGGTCGCTGTAGCTACGAGAACGTCGTCAAGGTAATAGACTACGTTTTCCACACCCTGAAGAAGAGTCCTCATAATCTCGTGAACATTGCGGAAGCCGTCTTGATGCCGAAAGGCATATTTATGAATTGGTAATGTCCTGACTGCATCGAGAAGGCAGTGACTGGTCTTGAAGCTCGATGGAGTGGGACTTGCCAATAGCCTTTCGTCAGATCGAACTTGGAAAAATATCTCTTGGTGCCGACCTCAGTGAACATTATGTCCGTTCGTGGTATGAGTTCGGCATTGGCGATTAGACTCTCATTGATACGCCGAAAGTCCACACACGTACTATAAGTGTTATCCGCCTTCTTGACGAGAACCAGTGGTGAATTATAAGGAGAATTCGATCTCTCGATGACGCCAAGCTTCAGCTTGTCTTGAACTTCCTTCTCGACGACTTCCTTCATTGCTATCGGCAAAGGGTATTGTGGAGTGTTAATAGGTTCAGATGTTGTCAACTGAAGGCGGCACTCCAAAATGTGTCTTTCCGTGGATGTCGGAAATGACATCGTCATAAGCGGCTAGAATCTTTTCAAGCGCAGCACGCTTCTCTTCTTCCAGTCCTTCGGCTATAGGAATTGCTTCCACGCCAACGCTTCGGGTAGTCTTGCAGACTGGTAATGGCGCGTCTGTCTCGTCCTCCTCCATGACCACGAAAGATGCTGTTTGAGGGGTTGTCCTCGGCTGCAGATTTTCATAGCGCTTCAGCATATTTATGTGGAACAGTTTGTTGCCATGTCCCAGGTCCAATAAATAGTCGTGGTTATCTTTCTTTCCAACGACTCGAAAAGGTCCTTTAAATTGCATCAATAACTTGTTCTCCGTGGTAGGGAGTAAGATCAAAGCAAGATCTCCCACTTCTAACAGACGGTTCTTGCTTCCCCGATCATAGTACTGCTTTTGAGTTTTCCTCGCTTTTGACAAGTTCTCATGGGCTAGTTGCAACGTCTTCTCAGGACGATCTCGAAGATCTAAGACGTAGCCATACGTTGTTTTTACTTCATCACTAATGTGTTTTCCCGTTCATATCTCCTTCAATATACTGAGAGGGCCTCTAACGTATCTACCATAGATAAGTTCAAACGGCGAGAATCCCATGCTGGTTTGGGGTACCTCTAGGTATTCAAAAAAGAGTGGCGTGAGCAGCCGATCCCATGATTTCGGATCCTCTTGACATAGTTTTCGCAGCATCTGTTTCAGCGTGCCATTAAACCGTTCAACCATCCCGTTGCACATAGGGTGGTAGGGTGTCGAACTCAGATGTTTGATGAATAACAATGCGTTGACTTCTCTCATCAACTCGGACGTGACGCAAGATGCCTGATCGCACAGAATTTCACGGGGAAATCGAGTGCGTGAAAACATTTCCAACAGGCCCTCTGTCACAGTCGCCGAATCAATCACGGGAAGGGCCACTGCGTCCGGATAATGTGTCGCAAAGTCAACCATTGTCAGAATGTATCGGTTACCCTTGTTAGAGTCTGGTTTCAAAGGTCCGATAATGTCAACTGCCACTCGCTCGAATGGTGTCTCAATCAACGGCATTTGGCCAAGTGGCGCTTTGCCTACTTTGTTTTTCGGGTACGTTCTTTGGCACGTATCACAAGATCGCACATATCTTTTAGCTCCTTCCTGTACTCCAGGCCAATAGAACGATCCTAGTATCCGATCAATGGTTCTTTTCGTACCTTTGTCCTGACATCAGACTTTCAGTCGCCATCTCAAGCACTCGGCTGCGCAATTTGCAGACACTACCACCTGTTTTATCATTTTGCCAGAGGATAACCGGTAATGGCGGTAGACTATCCCCCTTTCCATGGTAAACAATTAATGGTTTGATCCCCTTCCATAATATACTTGTCCGACTTTGTTTCTGCAGGTATCCAAGGTCTTGTCTTCTGCTTGCGCAGTTTCGAGATCCTTTCTGGTCATTTTCAAACTGTCGACCTTGAGTGTGGCTGAATCCGGCTTAGACCTAGTGCTCTTGATGCCGCTCAGCAAGTGGTTCAAGTGATGACTTTCCTCCTTGTATCGTTTACGTGCTACGCTGTCCGTCTCTAATTTCGGTACAGCATGCTTCTCTTTCCATGTTGTATCAGGGTCGTGAGCCTGACGTGATCCGGGCACCTTTCCCACGATAATGTCATAAAACAGGGAAATCATGCAATTTACGATGCATACGCCTGAAAAGTATGATGAAAAAATTTCCATCCGCCAAGAACAATGTTGCCGTGGTTCCCGTAAGTGTGCCGTCTGGAACGAGGGAACGCCGCACAACCATCGTATTACTTTCTGTGTCCCGTAATACTGAGGCAGTCTTGCCAAATATCACGCCCTGCAACACGGGCATCTGATGCTTCGTCACCCTTGGTTCGGTATTCACTGCACTAGCCATACTCTCTTCGTTTTTTTTCGTCCTCCACCTGCTCGACTTCGTTAAGGTTCTCCCTTTGCGACCATATACATGAGTCTTTCCGGGTAGTGCTGGGTATCTTGGTACACGCTTGGGGGTCGTGCCCAGTTTTACGACAATACCCACGGTATGGTTGCCTTGTCCGAGCGCGGCTTTCTGCAGCTCTGTGACTGGTCTTGTCACACACAAATCATCGAGTGGAAGCCTTTGAAGTTGAATTACCGCCTTTTTCTGCAGGAGTGTTCTCCCCTTTGTCACGGAAAACAAGTAAGTTTGACTGTCGCTGAGCTTCCAAGAAATTTTTGGCCGCTTCCGCCATCTCTTTAAGCTTACGGCAGTTTTTCTCTCGCAAAAATAGCGCCACCTTATCATGACAGTTGTTTATAAATTGCTCCGCTACTATGAGATTCCGAACTGAAGAGTATTCATTTCCATTTTCGACATCTCAACCCATCTGTCGAAGAAGCTTGTTACCCTCGTTGCGTACTGCACGCCCGTTTCACCTCTTGTGGCTTGCTGTGTCGGAATTTTTCATGGTAGCCCTCCGCCGTGAAACGAAATCGTTGCAGTAGCGCCAACTTGGTTTTGTCATAATCGAGAGCCTCTTCTGGCGACATATGACCAAAGACCTTAAGAGCCTTTCCGCTCAAACACAAACTTAGGGCCGTGGCCCACTTGTCTTTTGGCCATTCTTGACCGGTAGCAACATTCTCAATCCTTTTAGGTATGCGTCTAAGTCGTCCCGGTTCTCGTTAAACCCTGGCATGAAATTCTGAGGATTAATGGCTGGAGATGCTCGAACTGGTCGGCCTTGGTCAGCCACCACTGACTCTCTAACGCCTTCAGCCTGAGCGAGTTGAAGACGCAACTGTAGAGTCTTCTGGTATTCCTCTTGAAGTCGCCTGTTCTAACTCCATCTGCTCCATCTTCTCTTTCCTTGCTTCCAGTTCTGCAGCCCTCTCTTCTCGAGCTCGAGACTCCCGTTCTTCTACCCAAGCCCTTAACTCAGCTCCCTCTGGCCTCATGCGCAACGCCATTGCCGTTAAATCCGAACTTATCTTTGATCTGTCTTTTTTTAGCAAAAGGTAACCAGGGAACAGTAACTATTAATGCAACAAACGGCTTCGTCCTGTCGCGGACGCCAATGTAACGAGCTGTATAGAGCGACAAAGCTCTAGACGAGACGCTCGTGTCTCTGTACGGAAACCTGCGATGACTCAATCGTCAACGGGCAGTAACGAGGTCGTTTATGCAATCACACAAAAAATGTATTTTCAAAAGACATGAAAGGTCTTATAATAAATGAAGTAAGGGAAAAAATATAACATGCTTGGAATACTGGTGTGAGAGTCACAAGGGCATAAAAACAGAAAGAGGTCACCGGAGAGGAAGGCGGTGGTCAAGTCTCGGCGGCAAACTCAACGCTGAGAAGGGACGGCCGACGCTTGGGTAGCCTGGTAAGTCCAATGACAGCCGCGGCCAAGAACGCGGCTCACTGCGGAGGTCGTTGACCTGGAGCACGCATGGCGTTCGCCATGCCTAACTCGAACGCTGGCTGGCGCTCGCTGCCGTAGGTGCCGGACTCGCCTGGCGGAAACGTCCCAACGCCAGGCCCGAACTGCAAGGACCGCTGGTATGGCCCCAGGTGGGAGCCTGCTGAGACCTCGAGTCCACAACCTGACGGGTCACTGCTCTCCCGCCCTGGTTCTTCAATCTTGCTTCTTCCTTCCAGCCACGTCTGCCTTCCTCCTTCTTCTTCGCGCCACCCCCTGCCCTGATTTTCCTGCGTCGTCTACTTCGACTGTCTCTGTGGCACGCACTTCAAACACAATTCTATCTTCACGATCACGCACGGCCACTTCACACATGACAATCGGCACCCGCTGCAGAGCAAGCAGCGTATACGGCGCTCCGTCCTTCCGAGACTCGAAACGGATCACTTTGCTAAGCCTTCAGTAGCTCTTCGCTGCCGAAAGCGATTCCCATTCTCCCAAATGGGGGAGTCTGGCATCGCGCCCACTCAGGACCGCAGCAATCCCTGCGTGCACGTCGTCACGGGTTCGCTCTCGGCATGGTGGCCTTTGAAAAGTTCCCCGCTCGGCCACCACGCAGTGCTCCACTTACACGGATAGCAGCCAATGTCATCCTCATGAGGATTTCCCCTTTTCGCCGCCGTTTCGCCCCCGACACTTGCATGTGCTGTGGGACCGCGAGCGGCTGTCGCACCAAAATCCAGGTTCTCGGCAAACAGGGGGCATGAGATAGCGCGTCAGCTACCACGAAAGTTGCGTATTCAACACTAAAGGGGGTGACGACACGGACGAGCGCCGAAGAGTGCCCGGCGATAGAGGCGGTGGCCTCTTTGTGCAACGCGGCATGCAACGACCCCGAATCGCGCAGGTGAACTGACTCGCTAAGAGCAGTAAAAAGCTTAGAGCTTTCAATACCGCGTTGGGCGCCAGTGTAGTGACACGTATACCGAAGGAGTACGGCCAATAGCATGGGTCCCGTCTTAACGAGCCGTAGGGCACGCGTCAACTGTCGCCATGGCGAGAACACGATACTGCTTACAGTCGCAACACGTTATTTTCTATGGCAACACCAAAACACAGTACAGCCCGATGCAAAGGAGCGGCGGCAAAGCAATTGGACTTAGCCACGCCACAGTCATAAAAGTGCTACACAGGGTGCCACGAGCACATCTCCGTGGTAAAGGTGATCCACGGAGACAGCTGGACCAAGCCCCTGTTGCTCAATTGAGGGAACAGGTGCTCGCGTTGGCTTCGGAGGGAGACGAGTTGGCGTAGCTAGTCACGCACTAGGACACCGTACCACCCTTCGGCCTAGCGTTCGGAAGGGGGGGGGGGGCGACATAAGTTAAGCGTTCGCCGCAGGTGCAAGGCGCTGTTGGCGAAGTTGGAACGAGCCCCACAGGGAGCTGACGGACGGAAAAGAAAAGCGCGCTTACCCCCATGTCATCCCTGGAGAGTCCTCTATCTCTCTGTCCAACGCGTACGTGTGGAAAGCCTCTCGGGAGACCCCGCGCGCCGTGCCACAGTCCACATCCGCTACCGGATGAGGTGGTTAAACGTTACTCCGCTCTCCCAGCGCGGCAGACAGCGAAGGAGGGGAGACATGTCGGGACATGACAACAAAAAAAGAGGCGGCAAAGCCCGCGCCAAGGCAGCGGGCCAGCCTCAATTCCCACAACTTTCTCGGTGCACGGCGGTATGCAAAACCGAGGCCTCCGACATAGCTCCTGCAATCGCGGAGACCAACGGCAAGGAAAAAAACTTATTGTGTTCACGATCATTTAGTGATTTACCTGTATGACGTACATGTTCTATTTCATAGATAAAGCCAGAACTTGGAGCCTCAAAAGCCCTGAGGCGTATTGCTGTGGAGCTTCTGGATATCGGCAGTCGCGGCATGTGCTATGTATATTGTTCGGGTCACTTGTCTACTGCTGCACGGTGCGCAACTTGAGTGTGGCTTTGTTAAGCTTTATAATCAGAGTTACTATGGTCTCCTTATATCAAAGCTAATCACAACAATAAGAGGAGACCTACTTATTAGGGGTGAAGCTCGTTATAGTGGCACCCGTTCGTCCCTCGTAGTGGTAGTCGTAGTCGTAGTGTGTAAGTAGTCTTACGTTTTGACCTGCAAGGTGGTGCCAGTTGGAGGTTTTTCTTGTGCATTGTTGAACAACGAAAAGTTTGTAGCGTACGCGTTAACTAAAAGCCTAATTCTTCTGTCTTTTGTTCCCCATTAGCAGCCATTGGCATGTACATTGAGCACTATCTGACAAGAAAGGGTTGCTACGTTATACTCGCTGGGCGTAACCTCCTTGGTTTAGAAAGGTTTAACGAGCGTTGAGCAGCAGTGCCATGAATACAGTGAAAAGTATATGTCATGAACTCAAGGTGGTTAAAGGTGGGAAGTTGGTACGAAGCGTAAGCCGTAAAAAAGAAAAAGCCGAACTTTCATGTCTCTCATTCCCCATTAGCAGCCATTGGCATGTACATTGAGCACTATCTGACAAGAAAAGGTTGCTACGTTATACTCGCTGGGCGTAACCTCCTTGGCTTTAGAAAGGTTTAGCGAGCGTTGGGCCAGTGTGCCATGAATACAGTGAACTAGTATTAGTATAGCATCAAGCCGAGGTGGTTAAAGGTGGCAAGTAGACACGAAGCGCAAGCCATAAGATATTGTACGTGTGCCACCTCTTGCTTAGTCCTTGGAATGTTCGCTGGATGGCTCTGTTTCTATATCGGGAATATATGATGAAACGATGCGAGATGGTGGTACTTGCAGTGTTGAATAGATGGATGAACGGACACACAGACAGATGCATGGGCAGACTCGCGGGTGGCAGTGCCGACGGAAGAACGCATGGACGGACGCAGGGGCGGATGCATGGACGAAGGTATAGACGGATGGGGGCAAGAACAAATGGACGGACGGATGCTTCGCCCCACTTGCCATCATTGACTCCGCGGATGGGCGGACATTTTTACATTGTCTCACGCGAACGGCTGTAGACAACGCGAGTGATTCGCTTACCGAACACAACAGCCCATGTCCAGTGCTCTCGCCGTTCCGCTTTGCGAAAGCTGCGGAAAAGAGTAAAAGGAAGTCCTTACTGTCTGGAGCTATTCACAACGCAACTGCAGCGTCGGGTGGGGTCTTTTTTTGTAGAGTGTGGAGATGTTGCGTCTGCTCTTGTTTTTGCCGTCGTTCTAGCAAGTGAACCAGCAAGCACTTCACAGTGGTTCGGTGACGCGCCTGACTAGTGGAGAAAAACTGGTAGCGCTCTTTCTAAGAGTTCAATGCTCAATTACCCCTAATATTTAGCACAATCGTTGTTTTTAGCATTATAGTGTCACCTGGTTGCCGAGCAATTTGTGCAAGGGAGTCGGGCTTGGCGCTACTCAAAACTGCGTTGACAAGTGGCGCTGTGTGTTCGCAAATCTTCAGAGTTGGACGTCTATAAGGTAGCAGCAGCAACCACAGGACCTAGTTTATTGGAGGAACATGGGAGAGGTATTTGTCTTGCATTGGGCGTAGTCAGGCTGATGATGATTATAATGAGGATGGTGATGTCGATGATGATGATGATTGATATATCAGGACTTGCACACGTTCTATCCGTGTTTCGCAGCGTTCACAATATATGACACGGCTTCGCCCATGTTCACGCGTATGTTGGCACATTTTATCCTGGTTGAGCGCTGTGGTTGATTAAGCTGTCAACATTTTCTTGCATTCAGCATTTCAAAAGCGCTATGCATTGATGACATGAGCAAGCACATAAAATTTCGATGCTACGCTGGAAGAACGATGCGACATAGCTACAACTTGGAACAGAATGCAAAGCACGACAAGTAGCTCAAAACATGCAACGTGCTGCTTCAGCTCAAATCATGAACCAACTGTCCTAACCTAATGCCTAAATATGCTGCTTAAACACTAAGAAACGCACACTTAAGGAACGTTCATGTATACACAAAACAAGCGCGAGCTAAAAATTGCCACAGAAGTTACTTCTTTATGATTTAGCAGCGCACTTATTCAGGCTGCTACATCCAGCGAAGTCATCTTCGTGTACTTTGCAGATGCTACGAAGGTAACAATGAAGTAGTCGGCGCAAAATAAACCCAGATTAGGCGCAATTTTGTTTACAATCTGTGCAAATATTTCTTATTGTATTAAACCAGTTTAGTGAAATACACAGAAAAGGAGCAAAAACTACAGCATTTCCATGGGGTGAATGAAGAGGAGTGGGAGAAGTTCCGGAGAAAATAATCGGTAAAACCGTGAATCATCTGAGTGTAATTCGCCCAGTCGATCATGATCTCAAGGCATCGTGAGATACACTATGTGTGCATATATAGATATTGTGGGCATTTAGTATACCAATCCTCTTCATCTGTACATTATCATCATTATCATGTGTTGCTCATGCATCCTCATCGTTGTCACGTAGCATCATCATCTTGGTTCGTTTATCTCAGCTGTCGGCTGGCGGTTCTTCGGGCCTAATAAAGGTCTTCCAAACCAAGACTCCATACGTGGTGGAGCGTGCTGTTGGATCCCCCGCCATCCTCTCGACCACTCTACCCCCTGGAGCTACGTTCAGGTCGCCGCTTGGGCCAGGTGTCCGGAAATATGTCGCACCAAGAAGAGGTCGGTGCTGCAGCCGTTCCCACTCCGCCACCGCGTGCCGCGCCTTTTCACGTCATTCACAGCCTCCAGCGTGAGCCCCATCCCTTCGCTGGTATGCGCGGGGAAGATGTGGAGGAATGGCTGGACGATTTCGAACGGGTCGGCGCTGCTAACCGGTGGGATAACACCTACAAACTCGCTTACGTGTCATTCTACCTCACGGGTGTCGCGAAGACGTGGTTCCTCAACCACTTCATGGACATCCCCGACTGGTCAGCCTTCAAAGATCAGCTTCGCCATGTCTTTGGCACACCGGCTGTCCGTTCAGCTCTCGCAAAGAAAGCTCTTGCGACTCGGAAACAGCACATCGGGGAGTCGTATACATCCTACATCGAGGATGTCCTTTCACTTTGCCGACGGGTTGACACCCCAATGACAGAGTCAGACAAGGTACGCCAGCTTCTTAAGGGCATTGGACCCGTCGCATTCAATGCCTTGCAATCCAGAATCCGGCTACCGTTGCTGACGTTGCGACAACCTGTCAGCGCCTCGAAGAACTTGAGTCGATGCGCCTACAACCGGACAGTGACGCGGCCCGTATTACGACTGATCCAAACCTACGAGAAACGATAAGGGTGATAATACGCGAAGAATTAGAATCAATGGGATTCACACTACCTTCAGTATGTACCATTCAGCCTTCTTCAACGTCATTGCGGGATGTCATCAGGGAGGAGCTTACGTCCATGACCAATATGGCCCACCTGCAGCCCACTGTTGATCGTACTCTCCCATCGTTCTCGCATGCCGTCGCCACACCATCAGGCACCGTCAGCTCGACGTCGCCACCACGAACATACGCGTCGGTTGCTGCCGCACCTCCCAGAAGCTTTCCCACAAGCTTTGCATCACCACCGCCTGAGCCATCATCTGTCCCTCTCACTGCTCTCTCTCCCGGTGCATCTAACACAAGCTACCACCCTCCTTATCGATCGACTCGCCCTACGTGCTATTATTGCGGCTATCGTGGTCACATTTCACGCTTTTGCCGCAAGCGCCAGCAAGATGAGCGCCGAGGGTACGACATACGTGAACGAGACTATATCGCAGGAGCCTTGTACCAGGGCCGTCGTTATTCGTCACCGCCGCGTTGGTCTCCATCTCCGCCAGCATCCGGTGAACTGCGCAGTAGTCTTCGATCAACCAGACGCCGTTCACCATCGCCCTACCGTCGCTCCTCTTCTCCTCTTCAGCCTGCTTCCCTCGCTTCTGATCGGCGTCCGGAAAACTAAGCAATGCAGTTTTTGGAGGACAAACTGCATTCCTACACAGTACTCCAATTCCTCCAGCGCGCCCTTACAATATGATTGCAGTCTCAGTTGAGGGAGTAGACGTTGATGCTTTGGTGGACACTGGGGCTGGGTTTTCTATTATTCGTGCTGATTTGTGTGCCCGTCTTCGAAAAGTCACGACGCCTTATGATGGACCAACACTGGTTACAGCCCAGGGAACGATGATTCGCCCTTCCGCTCTCCGTACTGCCCGTGTGCTAATCGACGACATTCTTCATCACATACAATTCGCTGTGCTATCCCCGTGCTCCCACGAACTCATTCTAGGCTGGGACTTTCTTTCATCTGCTTCCGCGGCTATTTGTTGTGCACAACGTGTCGTCCATCTTACTGACACAGACCACTTGCTTAGTGACGAAACCTACAGGCCACTTCGACTCATCGCTGCTGTAGACATCGAGTTACCCCCGAACGAACATCAATTAGTCACAGTTTTGTCCAACGACGTCGACTCTGGTGACATTTTGGTAACTCCATCGCCCCGTTGCCTTAATAAAGGAATAGCTCTCGCATCAGGTGTGGCTCGCTTCAACGATGGATCAGCTGTCCTCGCTGCTACGAACACCACACCAGATAAAATTTTACTGCCGCGGGGCACTACTGTCGCCTGCGTTGCCGATCTGGAGCCTGTGTGCGTCGTGCCTCTTACCCCTGCCTCCTCTAAAGGCCATCCTGGAGATCATGCTGCTTCCTCGGCCTTTACAGCAGCCATCAACAAGGACTTGACAGACTCGCAGAAGCAGCAGCTGCTTGATTTGTTGCAAAAGCATGCAAACTCTTTTGACGTTCATTCATCCAGCCTGGGTCAGACAACTGCTACAGCACATCGTATTCAGACCGACGGAACATCCATTGTGCATCGTCGTCCGTACCGCGTCTCCCTAGCCGAACGAAAAATCATTGAGGAAAACGTAGACGATATGCTGCAACGGGAGATAATCCGACCCTCAACCAGTCCTTGGTCGTCTCCAGTGGTTCTGGTGCGTAAAAAAGACGGTTCCGTACGATTTTGCGTCGATTACCGAGCACTCAATAAGATCACTAGGAAGGACGTATACCCCATGCCACGTATCGACGACGCCCTCGATTCTTTACAAGGTGCTGAATTCTTTTCAAGCCCCGACTTGCGTTCCGGCTATTGGCAAATCCCCATGCACGAAGAGGACAAAGAAAAAACTGCGTTTGCAACCCCGGACGGCCTATACGAATTCAATGTTATGCCGTTTGGTCTATGCAATGCGCCCGCAACTTTTGAGCGCTTGATTGACACCGTACTGCGTGGCCTGAAATGGAAGACTTGCCTATGTTACCTCGATGACATTGTTGTATTTTCATCGACGTTTGCTCCACATCTGCAACGCTTGGACGAGGTCCTGACTTGCCTTGCGGGCGCTGGTCTTCAAATTAACACCAAGAAGTGCCATTTCGCCAGCAGATCTATCAAGGTCCTCGGTCATGTTGTGAGCAAGGACGGAATTCGTCCAGACCCTGAGAAAACTGCTGCGGTGCTTCGATTCCCTCGCCCTGACAAGCCGAAAGATTTGCGAAGTTTCCTTGGTCTCGCCTCTTACTTTCGGCGATTCATACAAAACTTTGCCTCCATAGCCGCACCACTACATAAGCTACTTGCTTCTGGTACGCCCTTTCAGTGGTCTCAGGAATGTGAATCGGCTTTCGACAAATTGAAGAGTGCCCTCACGACCGATCCTGTACTTTCTCACTTTCACGATGGTGCACCGACCTTCCTCCATACAGACGCTAGCGGCCACGGTTTAGGAGCCGTGCTCCTCCAGCGCGACAACTCTTCGCGAGAGCGAGTCGTTGCGTACGCCAGCCGCGTCATCTCCGCAGCCGAGAGGAACTACACGATCACCGAGAAGGAGTGCCTCGCCATCGTTTGGTCAGTACAGAAATTTCGTCCCTATCTTCATGGCCGCCATTTCACCATCGTGACCGACCACCATGCTTTATGTTGGCTTTCGACACTCAAGAACTTGTCGGGACGCCTCGGCCGCTGGATTCTACGCCTACAAGAATATGATTTTGACATCGTATACAAGTGTGGCAGAAAGCATAGCGACGCCGATGCTCTCTCTCGCTGCCCACTACCAGCGGCTCCCCTCAGCGTTTCCGCAATCACTTTGCACAACACGCCCTCGGAGACCACGTATACGGCGGTTTCCTCTCTCGCCTCTATGGACCAGCTGCCTTCGGACGACCCGCACGATTTTTCTTCTCGACAGCTGGCTGACCCATACTGTCGACGTATTATAGGCTACCTCACTGGCAGTTCCCATCCACCTAATGCGAGGCTCCGTCGCCAACTCTCGCAGTTTAAGCTGGACAACTCGGTGCTGTCCCGCAAAATTTACCATCCTGACGGTCAGCGCTGGGTTCCCGTTCTACCCCGATCGCTTCGGTCCAAAGTCCTCAGAGCACTTCATGACCATCCGATGGCAGGTCACCTTGGTTATCACAAAACCTACGATCGCCTTCGAAGTCGGTTTTATTGGCCAGGTATTACCACTAGTGTAGTTCGGTACGTTGGGTCCTGCACTACCTGTCAATCTAGAAAACTACCCACATCTGCTCCAGCCGGTACATTACAGCCTCTTCCGTGCCCAGCCACACCCTTCGAAGTTGTAGGCATCGATCTTTATGGCCCCCTTCCAGTCAGTGCTGCTGGAAACCGATGGATAGTAACAGCCGTTGACCATTTGACGCGCTACGCCGAGACGGCATCCGTCACTACCGGTTCAGCTTCGGAAATTGCCGATTTCATCCTCCGAGCCATTATACTGCGTCATGGTGCTCCACGTGTATTGCTCAGTGACCGTGGAAGGGCCTTCCTTTCACAACTAGTGAACGAACTTCTTCGCGCTTCTGGCACAACTCACAAGACTGCCTCTAGTTATCATCCCCAAACTAACGGCCTCACTGAGCGATTTCACCGCACTCTTTCTGACATGATCGCCGCCTACATTCAACCAGACCACAAGAACTGGGATGTAGTCCTACCATTCGTCACTTTTGCCTACAATACGGCTATTCAGCGGACAACCGGCTACTCACCATTTTACCTAGTTTATGGACGCTCCCCTACTTCTCTCCTGGACGTCTCTTTCTTTACCTGCCATGTGAATTCATCTCCATCCTCTTCAGAGGAATACATTTTACGGCTCGCAGAGAGCCGCCAACGTGCTCGTATAAACACTGAAGCCCGGCAGCAAGACAGAAAGCTGGTTTATGATGAATCCCATCGTGCTGTATCCTTTCAACCTGGAGACGAAGTGCTTCTTTTGACGCCTATTCGCACACCTGGTTTGTGCGACAAATTCCAGCCACGGTTTATCGGGCCGTACACAGTTCTTGAAGAAACTTCACCAGTGAATTATCGCGTGACGCCACTTGTAGCCCCAGCTGATCGCCGTTATCGAACTACTGAGGTCGTCCATGTCTCCCGTATGAAGCCCTTCATGCGACGTTCTTTGTCCCCTTGACTTGCCGCGGCCAGGCTGGCCGCTTTCACGTGGGGGGAATTAGTGTGGGCATTTAGTATACCAATCCTCTTCATCTGTACATTATCATCATTATCATGTGTTGCTCATGCATCCTCATCGTTGTCACGTAGCATCATCATCTTGGTTCGTTTATCTCAGCTGTCGGCTGGCGGTTCTTCGGGCCTAATAAAGGTCTTCCAAACCAAGACTCCATAATATCAACATTTATTTGTCCTTAGAGATAATGGAGCGCTTGCGATGTCCCTACATTATGACGACTTTTTGGTCTGTGAAAAGAAGGGTGAGCGGTTCCTGTATAGGTTGCAGTGGAAAATTTGCAACTACTAGGCTGATGCATGTTCCGCGGATCGAGGGTGGTTTCATACTGGGCTGGCACACAAGGGACCCAGGTTCGAGCCCCTCTGTGTTCTTTGTACAACGTTCGTGTATTTCGTTCGAGGTGGTCACGGACACCGGTTGCCGTGGCGGCACCATCAAAACTACACTCTAAGCCAAAAGGGTGTTGAAAAGGTGTGTGGTTAGTCCTTTTGATTACTAATGGGGCTGCCACAATCATTATTTCCTTAAGGACTAACGGCACCAGTTCTAACAGTTAGTCTCCTCAAATCACTAACATTTAGTCCTCACATTTACACTTTGGTGAGTAACCTTTAGTCTGACAGTTCACCCCAAACAACTAACATTTAGTCGTCACATTTGCACCTTATAAAGCAACTGTTAATCGCCACATTTACAGTTTACCGGTAAACTGTTAGTCCTGACATTTGCACCTTGCCGCACGAACGGTTGATCCACTCAAATACTCAAATCAGATGAACTTTTTGTCCTCAGTTCAAACGTTTTTTGTTTATTTTTCGCAAGGCCTAATACTTTTTTCGCCTGTTTTTTGTGCAGTGAGCAACAAATTCCACAGGAAAGAAAACGCGAAAAAGTAGTTAGCCACCTATGGGTAACTGCTTTCACAGTCAAGGCAACACCGAAAGACAAAAAAAGAGACATTGAAATCTTTTATTTTTCTACATATACACGAAGTTTCCTGATTCTTTTAAGTGAATTTACGGTGAAGTGCACAAGTCCAGTCTTGTTGCCAAACCTTGTTCACTCCTTGGGGAGCTCCTCTGGCGGAAGCGATAGATGACAGGCACTGCAGACGCCAGTGCACGCAGCTTTCTGCTTGGTGTGTTCCCACGGCTGCACGTACAATTATAGAGTAAAATAGTTAAACATGTGACAGAAGATGAGGATGCACGCATATGACAAGTACGTGCACGTTAATATAAAATCAAGCGTTAAAGTATGACACACAAATGACTTTATTTTCAGATCTCGCACAGTCTTTCTGAAGCTGCTCTGACGAAAGAGATGGATGACGGGCATTGAAGACGCCAGCGCAGTCTTCACCATGGTGTGTGCCCACGGCTGCACAATAATTATGTAAAGTTTTAAGTCAAACGTGACAGAGGATGAATACAAATGCATATGAGAAATACGCGCAAGGTGAAATAAAACATATGTGAGTTATGACATGCTAATAATTTCACCGTCATGTCACATATCGTCAAAGACTCCTTTCGATCCCCGTAGAGCAACAGTTTAGGAGCGGCGGCCACTGTCACAACTCATTGAACCACCGTGCCGCTAACAAGTCGGCAAATCCTAAGCGAGCGACGTCGTTCGGCTCGAGGACCCGAACGCGAGACCAAACACGGCACTGCATGCGGAGTGTCTGCCGCCAGCGAACTTCGAAAAGGAAAGCGAGCGTACGCTTGGCCGCCGCCACGAACAGCGCCGAGCTGGTTTCGAACTAGCGCTGAAGAAATCGACGGTAATGCGGCCCTTTTCTACAAATTCGAGCGAGTGAAGCACGCAAACGCGAGTGCACCGCCGCAGCCAACGGACTGCGACGAGCTGTTTGCTACCGACTCATGGGGAAGCCAACTGTAATGGCGACCAATTTTCAGTGAGTTCCGATGCTAGCGAAAGCCCCGCTAGCCCGTCCTGGTGCAATTATAGCGCGCGACATACAACCAAGCTCTTTACAACAACCTGCAACGGGTTTTCAACTACTTCCAACAAATCGACGAGGTCTCAGCCCAATATCGTCAGTACGGAGCTTATTGCGGCGGCGAAGACAGGCGAGCACTCGATGAGCGAGTGAACGGGAGGCCGACGGCAATGGCGGCCAATTTCCAGACAGTCGCAAAGCACGGGTGAACTGCAGACGCCGAAGCTGACCTTCGCGATGCATTTCGTGCGTGCGATATACAGCACGACTGAGCCCATAGCCGGCAAGCGCGATCCGTGTCACACACGTGACAAGTAGAGTAGAATAAAGAATGATAACCTACTTGCCTTAGAATCCAGCGCTGTTTTGTGCCCCGAGTCGGACTGAAGTATATATCCGATAGGCTTGTTCTTCTCGGACGCCACATAGGCCTTCGCAACTGTTGCTGTCGTGTGTTGGTCGTGACTATCTCGAAGCCAAAGATATACAGCGCGGCGTGGTGACCTGTCGAGGATTCTCCAGACTTTATGGGTGCAGCGAAACGCTAAAGCAGCAGCCCACGCTCATCAAGGCGTACACGAAAGTACCATGTCATAATTCTTAGATTGTCGAATCCAGGCGGCCGTGGTCGGGCACCCAAAGCGCGACGCTACGCAACCGCCGCCGGCAAAATACGGGGAAAGACTGAGCCAGCAGAGGAGGAGAAGGACATGTGTTCTGTGGAGAAGGGGAACTGGTCACCTTGGCAACACTTTTCGCGCTGCCTGCAATGCTCGGGCGGTTCATCTTTAGTGGAGAGTAAGTGGTTTCGCGCCACACGCTGCCCTCTGCGGTTGCTCCTCAACGGTCTATCCGCTCATCGCGCGCACCTATTGGGCTCTGTTTTTCCTTTTTCGGTTGATTTTGCCTTGGAGTGTATGGCGCCACGCGTGACCCAAGTTTTCATCTCATAACAGCTTTTGGTGTAAAATATTGCATTAATATTTTGTAAACCTAAAGTTTGCGTGGGTGTGAACGGAAGTACATATTTACTTTTATTGATAGTGCGCTCATATGGATACTCTCGACGGGTTTTTGGAGTTGGCGTCAGCGTTGCCGTTATGGTTTCTATATTGTCTAAACTAGTAACACTGACACTTGCACACCAAGTTCTTGTCTCGGGCTAGAGTGTGGAAGTGGGGGTGATGACGGCTCAAGCAGACTTCAAACGAGCTACCCACAAGCGTCGCTCAAACGGGTGCATTCGATAACCTTTTTCATTGTACGACATGCAATAGAATTCTGATTAAGCAGATAGGAAATGCCCCGCCCTTTTTGAACAAAAATGAACAGAAACGCAAATGATCGCTTAGCTCTGCTAGTTGTTGCTTCTTTCCTGCGCTCAGCCACTTTGTTCACGGACAAGCCACTGTATCGAAGGTGTTGAGTCAAACATCAAGCCCGAGAAAAGACTAGTCTCAGCTCTGGTGTTCATAAATAAAAAAGCTCGAGAACACCCGAGAACAGAGGAGCAAGGGGCACGGGATGACACTCTTCCATTTTTCTGTGCTGTCGCTGCTGTGACGTTTTTGGACTTTTCAAATCGGCCAAAAGTCTCCTAACTGGGCTATCTAGTTCAAGAATGATGTCTTGTCCACCGTGGTGATGCCCCGGTCGTGGTTCTCGGAGACTGGCGTGAAATTGGTGCATTCATTCACAGCTGTCATCTTCATTATCACAATCAGCCTAACTACGTCCACTGCAGGACAAAGGCCTCTCCCATGTTCCGCCAGCTAACGCGGTCCTGTGCTTGCTGCTGCCAATTTCTACCCGCAAACTTAATCTCATCTGCCTGCCTAACCTTCTATCTCTCCCTAACCAACTTGCCTTTTTTGGGTATCAAGTTAGTTCCCCTAATGACCAGCGGTTATTTTGCCTACGCGCTACGTGCCCGGCCCATCTCCATTTCCTCCTCTTGATACCAACTATCAATCCTTAATCCCCGTTTGTTCCCTAATGCAATCTGCTCTCTTCTTGTCTCTTAAGGTTACACCAGCCTTTTTCTTTACATTGCTCGCTGCGTCCTCCTCAATTTAAGCTGAACCTTCTTTGTAAGTCTCCATGCTTCTGCTCCGTAGCTAAGTACCGTCAAGATACAGCTGTTATATACCTTCCTGTTGAGGGATAGTGGCAATCTACCTGTCATAACTTGAGAGTGCTTGCCAATTGTGCTCCACCCCATTCTTATTCTTCTAGTTACTTCAATCTCGTGGTTCGGCTCCGCAGTTATTACCTGCCCTAAATAGACATAGTCTTTTACAACTTGAAGTGCACTATTACCTATCTCGAAGCACTGCTCTCTCCCGAGGTTGTTGTTTATTACTTTCGTTTTCTGCATAATAATTTTAAGACCCACCTTTCTGCTCTTCTTGTCTGACTCCGTAATCATGAGTTCCAATTCGTCTCCTGAGTTACTCAGCAATGCAATGTCAACGGCGAACCGCAGGTTACGAAGGTACTCTCCAGTAACTCTTATACTTAACTGTTCCCATTCTAGGCTTCTGAGCACCTCCTGTAAGCACGCGGTTGAAAGCATTGGGAAGATTGTGTCTCCTGCTTTACACCCGTCTTCATTGGTATTCTGTTCCTTTCTTTATGAAGCACAGTGGTAGCTGTTGATCCTCTGTAGATTTCCTGAAGGGTGTTCATATATACTTCATCGACGCCCTGATTCAACAGTGTCTGCATGACGGTTGATATTTCCACTGTAATAAACGCCTTCTCGTAATATATGAAGGCTATGTATAGTGGTTGGTTACATTCTGAGAATTTCTGTATTACCTCCTTGAATGTATGAATGTGGTCGATTGTTGAGTAGACTGTTCGAAATCCTGCTTGTTCCTTTGGTTGATTGGATTCTGATGTTTTCTTTACTCAGTTAGCAATTACCTTCCTATGTAGCTTGTATATTACAGAGAGCAAGCTGATCGGCTTAGATTCTTCAAATCCTTGTCATATCCTTTCTAATGTATAAAAATCATGTTAGAATTCTTTCAAGACTCTGGTACTCTTCCAGGCAGGAGACACCTCGTAAACAGGGTGGCTGGTTTTTCCAACAAAATCTGTCATCCATCTTTCAGCAGATCTGATGTTACCTGATCCTCACCAGCAGCTTTGACTCTTTACATGCTCTCCAAAGCTTTTCTGACTCCTTTCATTACTGGTGGGGTGTTATCTGGTTTACAGCTAGTTACTGTAGTATTAAGGTCATGGTTGTCCCGACTACTGTACAGATCTCTGTAAAAATCCTCCGCTATTTTAACAATCCTATTCATATTGGTAGTTATTTTGCTTTTTTTGTCCCTTAGTGCATACATCCGATATTAGCCTATCCCAAGTTTCCTCTTCACTGCTTTGACTCTTCCTCCAATTTTCAGAGTGTGTTCAATCTTCTCTATGTTATACCTTTTTACATCGCATACCTTAGGCCTATTAATGAACTTCCAAAGCTGTGCCAGTTCTATTTTGTCTGTTGTACTTGAGATTTTGTGATTTGATGCTTGTTAATGAGATTCTTCGTTTCCTGGGAAGTGCTTGCCATTGTCCTGTCTAACTGTCCTGCCTCCAACTTCCACCGAAACTACCTGATGATACTCGTTAGATTATCATTCATTGTATCTACACTGAGGTTGGTTTCCTCACTAAGAGCCGAACACCTGTTTCGAAGCGAGACTGAATTTCTGTACTTTCCCTCTCAGTGCTAGCTCAATGATTGGCTTCTTGAGTATCAGTTTCGGTCGTTCCTTCTTTAAATCTAGGCGAAATCAAGACCGTACCATTCTATGGTTACTGCATTGTACCTTGCCAATCAATTCCACATCCTGCACAATGTCTGGGTGTGCACTCAATTTAAAGCCTATTTTGTTGTCATTTTCTTCATTAGGGCTCCTGTATGTCCACTTGCAGTTTTCTCCTTTTCGGTAGAAGGTACTCAAGTTCCGTAAATATTTGCGTTCTGCGCATTGCACTAGTAGCTCTCCTCTTGCGTTTCTAGCACCGATGCCATAATCTCCTACTACCTAGTCTCCAGCCTGCTTCTTCCCTACCTTTACATTAAAGTCTCCCATCAGTATAGTATACTGCGTTTTTACCTTACTCATTGCCGATTCCACGTCTTCATAGAAGCTTCCGACTGAAGAGTCATCATGGCTGGATGTCGGCGCGTAAGCTTGTACCAACTTCATTTTGTATCTTTTATTCAGTTTAATTTCAATACCTACCACCCTTTCAGTAATGCTATAGTATCCCTCTATGTTGCCAGCTATGTTTCTGTGAATTAAGAACCGCACTCCCAGTTCTCTTCTGTCAGCCAAGCCCTGATAGCAAAGGACATGCCTATTCTGTATCACCGTATAGGCCTTATCTGTCCTCCTAACCTCACCGAGCCCTATTATATTCCATCTAACACCCTGTAGCTCCTCGAATAGTACAGCTAGACTTCCCTCACTAGATAAGGTTCTAGCGGTAAACGTTGCTAAGTTCAGGTTCCAATGGCGGCCTCTCCGTATTCAGAGATTCTTAGCACCCTCTGCTGCGTTGCAGATCTGGCCGCTGCCGTGGTCAGTTGCTTCGCAGCTGCTGGGGACTGAGGGTCGTGAGTCAGTTGACGTATGCATGTGGGAGATAGTGGCCAGATACTGCACTAGGGTGGCCAATCCTTCTCTGGTGAGGGAGTGCGTTCCCGGAGGAGATTACCAGTGAGGCTGCACCCCAGGCTTCTTAATGCAGTTTCATCACCACGCGAATTTTTTTTTGGTTGGGAACTGCGTGGTACCGGGATTCCGACCACGGACGTTTTGCATGCGAGTTGGATGCTCTAACCACTACGCCATCGCCGCATCATAACAGCTGTGATAGTAGCATTATGAGGGAGTGAAACGCTACAGGCCGTCTTTTGCGTGATGTCACTGTACGTTAAAAATATACCAGAAGATTAATTTTTTTCGCAGCGCCCTACCAATGCATGCCTCTCATTTATATCATACTCAGAGACAAAAAAGACCGAATTTTCGCATAAACGATGCTTCAACTCCTAATGGACTAGCTTCTTCATTAAAACACATAGGCAGCACAAGCGTGTACATAAAATAAAAATAGTTACAAATGAAGCAGGTTTTTTTGACAACATCTAGTGCAGGTGCTCTATTACAACTGTTACAATACTTTCAGGCAGCATACAGTAACAGAAGTCAACGGAAGGAGCCTCCAAAGAGCACGATAACCCTTCAAATATGAAATTCACATAACTAAAAGAGAACTTTGTTATGCCAGGTCAGGTACACTCAACAATAAAGCACAAGAAAAAAATGGGTATGGCGTCTCCAACGACACTGTCAGGTCCTGAAAAAGTTTACTTTTTTGTACCCTCAACCCTAGCATACGCCTAAGCTATTTGTGGTTGCTGTCGGCATCCTAATTCGCAGCGTGAATGCCCATAATCTTAGTGCGCCGACTTTTGCGGGCATCCTGAAGTGGTTTGATTTTAAATAATGAAAATGAGTGATGGATTCATTGATTGATTCATAGTTGAGTGATATGTGGGGTTCAACGTCACAAAACACCATATGATTATGAGAGACGCAGTAATGGAGGGCTCCGGAAATTTCGACCACCTGAGGTTCTTTGAGGTGCACCCAAATCTGAGCACACGGGCCTAAAGCGATTTCGCCTCCATCGAAAATGCAGCCGCTGCAGCTGGGATTCGATCCCGCGATCTGCGGGTAAGCAGTCGAGTACTTAGGCGCTAAACTGTCATGGTGGGGCCAACTATTAAAATTGATTTCCGCTATCAATAGAGCATGTTGAAGAACACCGGTTGGGCATTATTTTTTGTTCTTCCGTTACAGTGTCTCCTCATATTTATATCGTTATTTTAAGATGAAAAACCGTAGATATTATATTGTTACAGTTGAATGCTTTTAGCGCCCTTTTTGCTGATTTTTGTGTGGGTGTGTTGGCTGTTGTTTTGATACATCAATAAGTACCTTTTTATATTCAGTGAATTCGAGCTCGGCAAATGACTCTGTGTAAACCACCTGGGACTCTAACATATGAACAGGTGGGTTGGGCTCGGCCACCTCGTGAAAGAAAAAAAACACATTTTAGATTGGCAAAAGTACCATGCTGCACACTGGAAAAGATGCTGTAAAGAATGAAAATATCGGAAATCGGGGTGATTACAGTGATAGGTACTAAGTAGTGGTAGGTGGAATGATATACTACCTGAAGCCTCTGTTACACGCGAGTTTGGAATCTCTCCAACCGATTGTATAGTGACTGAGCAGTTAAGCTTGACGTTTTACACGCTGAGTTTCGATTTACGTTGACTCAATAATCAATCGAGTTTAAAATTGACTCGCCCACTACTGCAAGAGTGGTGTGTGGTCACGAGGAAATAATGGTGTATTTGAAGACACAGCAGTCCCCCCCCCCCGATATTTCCGTCATTAGCGGTAAGTGGTAGATATGAATACCTATCATTTTGCACGTTGAAGGATGAGCTCATCTGTGGCTCAGCGATTAACGCCTCGCACTCAGGTGCGAGGCGTTAATCACTGCATGTGAGTGCGCGACTGACGCGCACTCACGTGCAGCGATAACGCACGTGAGTGCGCGTGCCTTTCTTGCAAAGTTTCCAAGTATGCGATACCCCGTTTATACTCCGTAGAAGTTGGGTGCCACACGGTGAATATACTTTAAAACAGTTAAAAGCACGTCAAGTATACCGTGAAAGTTCATGGTAGTTATAAATGCTGAGAATTTCGCGTTAGAGTATTATGATTGTTGAACACCCCAAATCCATAATTTAATCGACTGGATCAAATTGGCGTTGCGGCTATTGTAAGGTTCGTTTTGTAACATTATTCATTGATTTATTCTGGATCAAAAAATTTTACTATTCCTGAGCCTGAAGTAGATAAACGTTTTTTATGCATACACTACAGCAGTGCAATAGCTGTATGAAATTTAGTGGCAGTCCTACGCCGGGACAAGCATATGGACACTTCATTTTATTTCACATATTGATTTTATAAATAACGTAGTAACTGGTGGCATAAAACCAACCTGTATTTGGCCCCATGAGAAATGAGCGCGAACAAGCTGGTAATGCTTCGAAGCTATAGCAGGCGATTTCACAGTTGTGGGCTATGCACGTACCCGAAACGGCAAAAATGTCGATACGATGTCTGTTGTGTTACCACTCAATTACTTTTCTCGTAGAGCCTAATATATGTATGGCATACGTTACGAATGAAAAAAATCACAGCTTTGCCGCAAAGACGAAGCAGTAAACTTAATAGCCACTAATGGTAAGGTCACCCGCAGAATGTCAAGCAGATCAAAACGTGCCTCGCGTTTCTCACCGCACAAATAACGCACGAAACGTACCCACAGATACCGATGAAAGGGAATAAGCGTCTCAGTTGTTTACCTCCGCTGTTTCTGAAAAGCGCGCTCTTTTCACAAACGGAGACTTTGAAGTGATTTGCAGTGACCCTAGCGCATGTGCCAACTACAACATAATCGTTCCGGTCATAGCTTAAAAAAGCCAAGTCATCACATGTTCTCAACCACTAGATAAGGACGCGCGGGTGTGCGTTCAGGGGCTTTGCGATCACTCACTCCTCTCCACGAGCGAACCAAGTACACGGGGAGATGAGGGCGCGTGCCGCGGCGCATTCATAGCGCTATCTTGCTGGTAATGCTGAAAACACGATACCCCCCCCTCCCCCCAAGGTGTCGATCACTAGCAGTATGTGGTAAATATAAATAACTTGCCGTTTGCATGTTGAAGGACGTGCTCTTCAGTGGGTCTGTGATTATTTCCTCACTCTCGCGATGCAGAGGTTTCAATTTTGATTTCACGCACGGGAGTCTTTTTCCTGGATTGGTTTCCTTCTTTTTTTTTGTTTTCATATAAAAGTCACAGCTTTGCTGCAAACGGAAGAAATGAACGTGATAGCAACAAATTTGAAAGTCAGCGCCGAATGCCAAGCAGTTAGGAACGTTCCCTATGTTTCTCAACTAGAAATCTAAAAATATATTAGCATTATATTTACTGACCCAGGCTGTTAGCTCATTAGTGAAATCATCACGTAAATTGTCTGATAATGCATATGTAGCAATTGCTATTAGCCAGATTGTCCTTTCTTTCGTAACTTTTCTTTCATGCTTAAGCACAAAGATGTTTTCAAATGTAACGATATGAAAGAAAAAGTAATTATTGCGTAATTATTATTCGTCCCTTCGTGTTTACAAAATCCACCAATCTCCGACACCTAAATCTCGTCATTTATATTCACACCTTGATTACTACACACTGTCAACGCATCTCGTCCACTAGTGGCCCACCTACGCTACCATCTAGGCAACCCTTACACTACTTACCAACATTACACGCTGTCCACTCACTGAATAAATTCGCCACAGTGTGGAGTCAATGTGTTATTCCCGACACTCTCTGTTTAATATATGGGAAAGATGTTCTGATCTAGCATATTGGACGCATGCATGTGAAGAAAGGTTCTATTCATTGTTTCCTACGTGCAGCTTCAATTGCTGTTGGGGGCAAGCCGAGATCAAAAATCAGTACTTCAAACAATTAGTAGATCCAACATACAATGAGAGTCGGTGATATGCAAAGCACGAATAAGGAAGGTTGAATTGTCCCAATAATATCAGCTCAACCTTACAAGTGGGACGCAAATTATGCCGTATATGACTTCCATGTCAGTAATATCACGTTTGCTGCAGCCATTTCTGCTCGTCGTCCATTCACGTCACGTATTACCAAACTTGGTATAAGGAAAGTTTGATAAACAGCCGCGACACCACTATGAGCCGAGCTTATAGTAATGCTTCACGTGACACATCAATTTAGACGTGTCATTTATTTCGTCGTATATTCACGTCTACTAATGCCATGTTTAGTATGTTTGAAGCTCGCAAAAAGGCCGCGAGCACATCATGAGCATGGTTTATAAACACATTGTTACATCAGACGCATATTAATATTGGCACGTTTTCCGCAGCCATATACCTTCGTCATACACTTACATCACGCAACGCCGAATTTAGTCTACACGAAGTTAGCAAATGGCTGTGAGCGCAATGAGCGTAGCAAGTAGTCATGTTTCACATGACACGTGCGTTCTTACCCTCATGCTTGCACGTGTCAATAACCTTCATGCTCCGTTCGCATCACGTATCTAAATTTCGTATAGGTGAAGCTAGCGAAACAGCCTCAAACGCATCGTGAGCATCGCATATAGTCATGTTCTTACATGACACGCATGCCAGAACTTTTATGCTTGTATCCGTAAGGTACCTTATTCATCCTTTCACATAACGTAAAATAAATTTGTGTGTGTGTGTGTGTGTGTGGCCAACAAAACGACAGCGATCAAATTGTAAGCGTGGCATGTAGTCATGTTTTCCACGACACGCACGTCATAATTATCAAGTTTGGACGTGTCATTCACCTTCGTAGTCTATTCACATTACGTAATAACAAATTTAGTACATGCAAAGCTAGCAAAACGGCAGCAAGTGCATCACTAGCGCGGTATGTAGTGAAGTTGTTACATCACACGCATATCATAACTGTCATCTTTGCCACAGTCATATACATTCGTGATTCACTTACGTCGCGTAACGCCAAATTTGGTATATAAGAAGCAAGCAAAATTGCAGGGAGCGCATTATGATCATAGCAAGTAGTCATGTTACACATGACAATTATGTCAGCACCACCATGTTTGGACGTGTCAATCACCTTCATGCTCTATTCGCATCACGAATCTAAATTTCGCATAAGTGAAGCTAGCGAAACGGCTCGGAGCGCATCGTCAGCATGGGATGTAGTCATGTTGCAACAATATACGATTATCATGATTATGATGTTTGCACCAGTCACATATCTTCGCCCTCCATTCACGTCACGCAGTACTGAATTGTGTGTATGTGAAACCAGCGAAAGGACCATGAGCACATTGTGAGCTTGACATGTAGTCATGTTTTACACGATATGCATGTCGTGATTGTCATGTTTGGACGTGTCATTCACCTTCGTAGTCTATTCACATTACGTATTACGAATTTGGTATATGTGAAGCCAGCGAAACGGCCCAGAGTAATAGTGAGCATTGCCTGTAATCATGTTCTTACATGACACGCATATGATCATTATTTTTGCGCCATTCACATATCTTCCTCTTCCATTCACGTCACGTAATACAAAATTGTGTGTATGTAAAGCCAGCGAAACGACCGCGAGCACATTGTAAGCATGGCGGGTAGTCATGTTTTGCACAACACGCATGTCATGATTATCACGTTTGGACGTGTGGTTTACCTTCGTGGTCGACTCGCATCACGTAATACAAAATTTGGTATATATGAAGCTAGCAAAACGGCACTGAGTCATCGTGAGCATTGTATGTAGTCATTTTCTTACATGACACACATATGATGATTATGTTTGCACCAGTCGCATACCTTCGTATCCATTCACACCACGGAATACCAAATTGTAAGTGAAGCCAGAGAACTGACCGCGAGAACAACGTGAGCGTGGCATGCAGTCATGTTTAACACTACACGCATGTCATAATTATCATGCTTGGACGTGTAGTTTACCTTCGTGGTCTTCGTTACCTTCATGGCCATGGGAGCGTGCAAAGTGACCTTTGTCCTCCTCTGATTTCCGAGTCTGATGAGCGCGCGCACGCAGGAGAGAACACGCTCCTTAGAGGCAGCGCTTCGAGGTAGCACTTTCACAGCTCGCCCAACGTCAGCCACTCATGCCTTCTTCCCAGTAATAATCAAAATGCGATAATATTTCGAAACTATGAAGACTGGTAAATGGTGAATGGTTTATACAAATGGCTCGCAGTTAGCGTTACAGGCAACGTACACTCTGTGAGGTTGTGCTTACCGCCATGCACTTAGAAGTGAGAGGTTTTCGGTTCAATTCCTTGCGACAGATGCTTGAGTACTGCTTCCTTCTTCGCAATCTCTTAGTATACATCTTTCAACTTCACTTACGTGATCCAAGTACGTCAATGGAGCCATTTTGGGTCCCGCATAAAACACTTTCGTAGTAAAATCATTTTATACTAGCATCCACTGAGACTATAGTCTCGAATTTTTATCACTCGGAAGACATGGATAAAGTTAACGCAACCAAAAGAAAAAAATGGGGATCCTTAAGCTTCACCTTGAAGAGTTGAATGCGATAGCGAAATTCCGCTGCTAGTGTGTCCTTCAATGGATAAGTGCATACTTCCGTATACACTCTCGTAGTCAAGCACCAGTTCACACATATGCTGCATGAAGTGACGCCCCGTCAGTTTCTGAGGAGGTCGCCCCGTCAGTTTCTCTGATACTTTCAGACCTACTTCTGTACTATTCCCTTTATGTAAGCGAATGTGAATTCTGTAATAAGCTTGACAGATAAGGCAGCGTGGGTAGTGCTCCCAGTTGCTCGTTCTTGAACCTTAGCATCGTCCTGGATCGTTAGTTAGAGGAGACTGCTTCACATGAATGTCCCGCAGGCATTCATTGATGAACGAGTCTGTGCGGTTCGGCTATTCCCTCTGTTAGAGTGGTGCTCTGCTGTAGTCGTGACATGTTTTTCACAATGTCTCACAGATGGCACGCAGGATCACACACTCACACACACACACACACACACACACACACACACACACACACACACACACGCGTGCGCGCGCTCGAATGGTAAATACAGATTTGTGATCTCAAGCAAGAGTCCCATAGCCTTTAAGACACACGCACCGCGTTCGCCATCTCGGAGGCTATAAAGAGTCTCACAATGCTTCTCAGATGGCAGCACATTATCTAGCATTTGCTGTTTGCTAGAAGGACGCCTCTGGAAAGGTATGATATGTTTCTCACAGGATGGTCATAGTTGTCCAATTTGATGGCTGTTTGAAAGTTTCTGTGTGTTTTTAGTGGTGATGGCTGCACTATCCAGGTCTTTTTCGATGTTGTTTATTTGGCCTCCTAAACGCTCCAACAAATCACCGTATGGGGTCGTTTTTGTCGTGACATCTGTTGAACAAAATGCGTTAAGGAGACTCATTTTACTACATGGTATTTGTTCAGTGTTTTTTCCGAAGCAGCTGCAAGTAACATCCTGGCTTCATGGTAGGACAGCTTCTTGTCACGCGAACGGCCCTGGTTCAATACTCAATGGGACCAAAATTTTATTCTTTATTTTATTTGCTCAATTCTCGTTTTTTTCGCTACCAACCAACGGTGCCGATGCTGACGGCAGAATTCCTGCGACACGAGCAGTCGTGCTGTCGCATTAAAAGCTTCCAATGCCGGCAGTTGAATCTCTGACACTCTAGCCCGTGATGGCAAGCACGTGGTGGTTCACTAACCGAGCTGTATTGATGCAGATGCGCAGAATTTTAGAAATGCGCCTTATATCTGATACACACGCTCTCTAGCGGGGTGCTTTTTGCTGGTGGGGTGGGATTGTGCGGATTTCTGCGAGTGGACAAGGAAAATAATGAGGCATGACACTTGCTAGCACTTATTGAGAATGAATCTTTAGCGACGCAGTCAAAGTGTGACGTCAAAAATTGTGCGCTGGAAGACAAGTTTGGATGCAATATTTAAAGCGTCTCATTACCGACAATGAACACAGGCTGTGCATCGGAAAGTCACCAACGCAGTTATGCCATTTGCCTTTTTTTAGTGTTAGCTCGTAATGGCTAGTTGTTGGAGTAGTGGCGGTTCGAAATGCGCCAACGGAGCTGCGCCCCTGCTACTTTGGGTGTGAGAGTACCTACCAGCAAAACTGTTCGTGTAAGCAGTGCAACAAGGCAGTGATGCCTAAGGGCGAATGTCCTGCCTTGGGGGAGCGAGACAGAGGCCAGTGGGATTTGGAACGTGTGCGTGCGTTTGCGGCTCAAGCTACGAACACCTGCTTCCCGAGTTGCGGAGGCGCAGAGTAGTAGTATATGCATGAGCTCTGGCTCAGATTAGACTGCTACTCAGGGGCACACACCACATGTGGCTCTCTCTCCTTAATTGATGAAGCTGTAAAAGCTATAAAAGCCTATAACTGTAAAAGCCTATGTTGAGTACTAGTGTTTCATATGGCTAGATTTATGTCATGTTTACATGAGATGAACGATGCGTTGTGCCCACGTATACGTTTTCATCTGCAGCTACCACAACGGCTAAACCATGTTTACGAGCGTTAGTCGTCACGATGCAGATATGACACTATGCGCTAAGATTGATGTATCCACGTGAAGTGATGGTAGAGCTCCCAAACCCCGATAAACATTGTACAAGCTCTCATGTATCAGTATACAACAACCACTGTTTTGTTAAAATGCATTTTACTTTTCTGTTATACAGACTTCTATGACGAAGATTCAACAACTTTTAATAAATTTTCAAGGCTTTCAATGAAGTAGGGAATCTTGTGGTCTACACTCTGCAGTTTTTCCACAGCCCACTTTCTTGAAATTGAAGATGACTCCAATGTTAACAGCGGTTGGAGGTTGCTCTTCCTGGTGAAGTACAAGCTCATAGTTTTGTGTTGCCTGATTCACGTAAGCAAATTAGGCCCTAGATTGGTTAGCTTCTTTTTGAACCTCGGTAACGGAAGCCTTTAAGACTGTGCAGCTGTAAACGTTTAGTTGTGAATATTCCTCTTTTCCATGTCTCCAGTTGTGAAGGGCCCGGGAACTCTCTGCGTGGACCATACCTTAAACCCCATGCTATGCAGAAATCAGGCCCAATTGCAATCATTAGGTAAGACATAATTTTGATTTTTATGCTTTTTGCGAAACATTGCCTTCCGATCGCAATGCATGCTGTTATATCTAGGTTGCTGCACATCAATGGAATTTAATTTTTGGGTGGTGTTTTAGGCTGAAGCTAGAGTTAACTCACCCAATGTTTTTATAATCTCGAAACATTGAAGTAGTGTGTGCCATTTATTCACCTGAAATCTAGAAGTACTTAGTTTTTAAAACAGAGCAAAAGCTAGATAAGATGGGCGTCAATGCTTGTATCTGGAAGGTAACGGCACATAATTGCCGAGTGTTTGAGTCAAATGGGAAAATGTGATGTTCGACAAGTGCGAACCGACTGGTATTTCTGAAATTGGGAATTCCCTGATCTGAGGTTTTAGCGATGATGACGGGCAATGCGGGACAGCAAAATCACATATATTCTAGAAACTTAGCGTTTCATCAGCCCTCTAGACTCTGCCTGCAATGAGGTTTCTAATCACCTTTTCTAGAACTTTACACACATTCCATGATATAATTAGCCTAACTTTGTATTCTCAAACGGCGACTTTGGTCCATTTCGTCCCTGTGGTTGGCCGCGTTTATGCTTTTTCCGAATGAATCCCCCCCCCACCGAGAAAAAAAAACATTCTCAAAATTATTCTTACGTACGTCTCATGCCAAGTCACCTAAAAATCTAAAAAAAAGCATGTAAGGACTGATTGTATACAGTTTGACAGCTTCTTTTGTGAGCAATTACGTTACCTAACTGTGCAGGCTAAGGCTACTTTCTTATTTAAATACAAAAAACGGACGTACTCTTTGCTTGTTGCCATGTGCCATTTGTCATAATCTCGCATGTCGAGTCACGTGCAACTGATTTAATCTCTAAAAAAGGAGCCTACAACATGTCGAGTCGTTCTTCAGTGCGTGATTGTTAGAAGAGAGTTTAACTAAGTGCCCCTATATATCCAGACATGAATGGATCAAAAATTCAAGAACCTTCACTTATTAGAAGAAGTAACCCACAAGCGACGCTTGGTGAGGGTGTGTTTTAACTACAGCTGTTCATTCCTTTTTTGATTTTTCTCTCCGTCTGTCTTTATGGTTGTAAAGATTTGCTTTCGAATAGAATCGGCAAGCACTTTCTGTAGGTCCGTACATTCTTCCACCGAATAAATGTCCAACGAATTGATCGTATTCCGCAAAATGAAAGATGGCTTTGGAACGTAATTTTTCGAAATCAAATATTTCCTGAAAGGTGCAATTGCTAAATGTGACTTTACGCATTATCCGCGGGTCGCATCCTCTAACGCGAAACATTCAGTGAAGTGCCCAATGAAATGCTGCTCATTAGTGCTGTGCATTTCATCTTAGGTAGAACGCATTTCTAAAATTCGGCAAGATGACGCGTTTGTATTTTTTGTCTGCACCTTTAGGACGAGTGACATAGTTTTCAAGGCACCCACCTTCAGTTAACAAAGACGCAGATCCAGACCCCAATCCCGAAAAGAGACCGTAATGCTTGTCAATTTTATTAGTTTTTTTTTATTTTCGATGCTGCAGCTCAGTGACAGCATGTCTTTAGTAAAAAAGCTGCTTAGGGCACCATACGCCATGGGGGTCTAGTGGCTATAGTACTCGGCTGATACACAGGTCACTGGATGAAATCCTGGCTGTGGCACCTGCATTTTTGATAAACCGAAGATGCTGTAGGCCTAAGAGTTCAGTGCCCCAGGTGGTCCCAATATTCGGAGCCCTCCACTACGGCATCTTTCAGAATCATAAGCTGGTTTTTGGACGTTGGTTGCGATGGGTGTTCCGGCACAGGTTACATGTGCGATGCTTTTTCCGGCACAGGTTACAATGACTCTGGCGAGGAACACGACGAGAACAAACAAAGGGAAAGAAAGAGAAATGCAAAGAACGTTTTGGCGAAAAACGTTCGTCACAAGGCGACCTTCGAACGAGCGCAGCCACAATCCGAAGACGGGCTTTGTAAGCACTCGGATATCCAGACATTTTGACAAAGCATGTTAAAAATAGTTGCGAGAGAGTATAAAAAGCAAGATACCGTAAAGATTATAAGCGTGAGAATGAGTAAGAGGAAGATAGCAAGGGTCGCATAGAAAAACTAAGAAACTAAGAAACAAGTGTATATAAAAAAACGTGGTTGGTACCTCTTTTTAGGAATCGGTATAACACGAAAGTGCAACGTGTCCTCACAAAGATTGTTCAGGATTTATTGTGCATGGTTTTGCCGCCAGAGCGAAGGACTCAACGCTAGAGTAACAAACTTCGTAGTCACGCGAAGAACGGCAGCTGCTCAAAACTTGCAGTGCACACCTCCAGCGAAAATCACGCATGAAAGCAGCTCACACAAGATGAACCCGGATGAACAAGTGTCAAGGCTTGACACTTAAACCATGTTGCTTAAACAGAAAGAAAGGCGTACGAAACGAACATGAAAACATACGCCTGGATGAGTGCGGAGAACGGTCACAATTCTTACTTCTTCGTGAATAGGCAGCGCACTATGTTCGTGAACGACGCTGTGGCAGCAAGCGAAGTGACGTTCGTGCTGTATTCAAGTTCTGTAACTTCAAAGCAAGGTTGCGGTGGAAGCACAAGAGGTACCAAGCGCCCGAATCCCAAAATGAGCACGTGTGCCAGCGAGCCCTCTTCAATATATCATCTATACTCACTTTCACTACGCCATGTGGAGGCTTGCGAGCACGTCCACGCGCGGGTTGGCGCGACCCAATGACCTTTGAGCGCATGCACACAATGCGCGCTCATCGTGTCCTCTCGCTATTGATGACAAAAACATGCTGAAATGACAATGTCGGGAGACAGTCAGCAGTACATGGTGTATATAAATGGCTAACTGTTAACATTCCGAGCAGGGTCACTTGGTATGGTATGGTTGGAAGAACTTTATGAAGTTCCTGAAAATCTGTCCAAAACTGATGCTGGCGTGCAATCTGTTCCCACGTCGGGAGAGTGAGAGACCAAACCCTTCTACTGCCGCTTGGATCTTCTGGACTGGTCTGGGTTGCTGCGCCAGCGTGTCACTGTGCAGCATTCGCTGCCACCAACGTTCAGAGGGAGAAGCCACACCAGCCAATGTTGAGCACCACCAGCGCATGTGGTCAAATTCGAGGGTCGCTTGGTAGCTTAGTAGTTAGCTTGGTTATCAGTTCCGCGCCCCGCTGTGGAACTTTTCGTTCTAGTTTTTTTGTTTAGAATATGTTAATAAAAACTTCTCAACCTCATATCCATGAGAAATATACGTCGATGAGCTGTGGTGGCACCCGGCATAGAGTTTTCCATATTGTAAGCATAATATTCACAGCATTTGACCTTCACCTTTCTCATCTGTGTATAATCATCATCATCATTAAAAAATGTCTTCTTCGTGCGAAGCGTTGATCAGACAATTCGGCCTAATAAACTCCGTCACGACCCCAACGCTGCTACAGTCTTAAAGAGTGGTGAAGGCTGCTTCGATTCCCAAGTCACCTCCGACGGCACGTTCCCCTGGAGCTTCGATCAAGTCACCGCTTGCTTCCCCCGTCCACTGTCATGGCTCAAGAACCACTGCCCAGAACATTCAGTATCACTGTTCAACAAACTATTCCTGCGTAAGATCGTCAACGCCCGGCAGCGCGACCCAAACATATTCTCTGGTCTTCCACGCGACGATGTCGAGTCATTCCATCAGCCCGTTGTCTATCCAGAGGGATTGCACTTTCCTCGAGTCTTGTCTGCTTCTCCAATGGCACTACCTTTCTCGCTGTACTGAATATCACCAATGAGCCGAATCTGGTTACCAAGGGCACTGTTGTAGTTTCCAGCGTGGACACACAAGCTATCTCTGTATTGGCTTCGGATATCGGTCTGGTTGAATCACGTTCAATGCCAACAGATGCTCCACCTACTCCGGCTCTCGACAATGCCATTAGCACGGATCTTACTCTCCCGCAAGCAGATTAACTACTGGCGTTGTTGTCCAAGCATAAATCTTTCGACGTACACTCCACTGATCTAAGCCAGACTTCTGCGTTCACTCATCACGTACACACCGACAGAACTTTTATTGTCCGTCGTCGGCCACACCGTGTCTTTTCCGGCGAACGCGAAATGATTGACAAGCACGTTGCTGATATGCTCAGGCAAAATATCAACCACCCTTCTACAAGCCCTTGGTCATCACCTGTGGTTCTCGTGTGAAAAAAAGACAGCTTGGTGCGATTCTTTGTTGACCACCGCACATTAAACAAAGTAACCAGAAAAGACGTATATTGCTTGCCTCGCATTGATGATTGCCTCGCATATTGCTTGCCTCGCATATTGCTTGCCTCGCATTGCCTCGCAGGAGTGTCTTGCTGTTGTCTCCACCATTCAATATTTTCGACAATATCTTCACGGCCACCACTTTACCGTCGTCACTGACCACCACGCTTTGTTCTGGTTGCCGAAGTTGAAAAATTTGTCTGGACGTCTCGGTCGCTGGATAATTCGTCTCCAAGAATACGAATTCGACGTTACCTACAAATCCGGCAAGAAACACAACGATGACAATACCATAAGCCGTTGCCCTTTACCACCCTCATTAGGCACTCGTTGCCTGTCGCAAACTGTGAGTGAATCTATCAAAGTGTCTTGGTCAGTTCATTAACTCGCCGCTGTCAACTTTCTTTCTGCGTTCGGCAACGAAACGTTTGCATCCCACCAACGCAGTGACGCTTACTGCCGCTCTATAATGCAGCGCCTTCAAGGCTCCTCTTGTACTCCCAATGCCTGTGCCCATCGACAGCTGCGCAACTTCAAGACTGAAAACTCAATCTTTTACCGCTTTGTCTTCCACCCCGAAGGACAGCACTGGGTTCCTGTCGCTCCTCGTTCACCAAGGGCCCAAATTTGGGAGGCGTTTCACGATGACCCCAAGGCTAGTCATCTATGTTTAAAAAAATTCCGCCATATCCACGAAGTGAATGATGATGAGTGGGCGAAGCTCCGGAGGTAAACCCTGTAAACCATCAATCCTCTGTACATTTTGCCCACTCGATTTTATTACATCGCTCCCCATAGCGTACGTCGCCGCACTAAATCGAACTATTGCCTTCAACCAATGACACGCGCCATATGTGACATCATTCCTATTTTATAAGATCTCTTGTCTTTCATCAACTACAAGTACCGCTTTCTAGTTTATAACATCTTGCATCTTTTCATCATCAGCTACAAGTACCACCATCTAGTAAACACTACAAGAACTAAACGAGAGGTGGCTACATACAGGAGACGGTACCGCCATCGAGTGAACACTGCAAGAACTAAACTAGAGGTGGCTACATACAGGGGACGGTACCGCCATCTAGTGAACACTGCAAGAACTGAACTAGAGGTTGCTACATACAGGCTACAGGGGACGCACAGCCCACGCCCTAAGGAGCTTCGCCCCTAAAACAACCTGTGAACGCATCCGCAGTCACTTTGCCTGGCCTGGGCTTTCCACCTGCATAGCGCTATATGTTGCGTCATGCTGGCTCTGCCAACGCCACAAGCGACCCACTTGCTTCCCGGCCGGTCTTCTACAACCTCTCCCGTGTTTTGACGCTCCCTTCGATGTCATCGGCGTTGACATCTACGGGCCATTACAAATATCAGCTAGCGGCAAGCGCTGGATTGTCACAGCAGTTGACCACTGTACGCCGAGACAGCAGCACTTCTTTTAG
Organism: Rhipicephalus annulatus; assembly: GCA_013436015.1. Lineage (NCBI taxonomy): Eukaryota > Metazoa > Arthropoda > Arachnida > Ixodida > Ixodidae > Rhipicephalus > Rhipicephalus annulatus. The sequence goes on along the minus strand of WOVY01009321.1, from coordinate 752,020 downwards.
GATTGGAAGAGGACATTGCCACATTTTTTCTGGAGGCAATCTTTCTGAGACATGGTGCACCACGCATCCTATTGAGCAACCGCGGCAAGGTGTTTCTCTCGAAACTTCTGGAACACGTCTTCCACGCATGTATTACAATTAATAAGACGTTTTGCAGCTACCATCCCCAGAACAACAGCCTCACAGAGCACTTCCATCGAACTTTGACTGATAAAATATCTATGTATATCAATGCCGGCGGCACCAAGTGAGATACCATCCTACCATTCGTGACTTTTGCGTACAATACCGCCACGCAGCGCACCACATGCTTTTCCCCCTTCTTTCTCGTCTATGGCCGTCAACCAATATCTCTGCTGCCATCCCTGTGAAAACCTCATCGTAATCGAGTGAGCACTGAATCTCTCGCCTGGTCGATTGTCGCCGACGCACCCACCTCAACACAGAGGCAAGCCAACAAGAGCGGAAGAGTCGCTACGATGGCGTCCACCACGTAGTTCACGTCAATACTGGAGACAAAGTACTCTTGTGGACACCAATGCGCGTTCGCTGCCAGTGTGATGAGTTTAACTCACGTTTCATCGGCCCCTACGACATAGTCGAGCAGACGACTCATAGTAACTACGGAGTAACCCCTGTTGTCATGCCTTCTGACGGCTGTTTTTGTTGTACGGAGGTTGTTCACGTGTCACGCTTAATGCAATTCGTGAGACGTACACCACCACCATAAACAGCGGCCATGTTGGCCGCTTCCGCGCGAGGGGAAATTAGTGTAAGCACAATATTCACAGCGTTTGACCTTCATCTTCTTCATCTGTATATAATCAACTACCCGAAAAACCGTCATCTTCGTTCGAAGCGTTGATCAGGCGATTTGGCCTAAGGCCGCGTTCACATTGAGCATTCCGGCCACCGAAAGTGCTCCGAATGCGGTTCGGCGGCGGCGAGATTCGCCGAAAGGGCCCTCTCCGCGCCCAAAGGGCCCTCTCCGCGCCGAAAGGGCCCTCTACGGACCGATTTTTGCGGCGTCTGCCGCCGAATCGGTCACCGCGGACCAATAGGAGCGCTAGTCAAGAAATTTTGAAAAATGACGGCGAAGCACTACTCACTTGTTATGCCGCAGTGCACGTAACTGAATGTTGAAACCAACGGGAGTTTAACCTACTCTGTGCCTACTTCGCGTCCGTATTTCGTGAAAGAGGTGACCGAGCTTGCTGTTGGCGTGACAGAGCTTGTTGCGGTCTTGCAGAGCGAAACAAACCCACCAACGCCGCTGGCGTCGGTGGTTTTTCTGCTCTTCGTGCATTACAAGACAGCCACTTGCCAGCAAAGTAAGCAGTACTGTCTTTTCTTGCTTCTTGCGTACGAGAATCGTCGAAGTATACACCACCGGACAGCGTAGTAGCGTTTGCGAACCGCGACAACAACCGGGTGACAGCGCATCCATCCCGCGTTCGCCCCATGGTGAATGGTATATTCGGCGGCGCGGGGCGCGTCCAGTGCGAACGACGCTGCGCTTCGGCGGCAGGTGAATTTCGGTCGCTGTAGAAAGCGGATGTTTCAGTGTGAACTAGGCATAACAAACGCCGTCGCGACCCCAACGCTGCTATTGTCTTGCAATATATACACTAGAGCGAACTCTGGCACTAGTGCCTATGAGAGCTGCAAGGCATGGCGCTTCAGCGAGCATAGAAATTATGGGTATTACGTAGAGTTTCCTAAACTTCGTAATTTACATTCCATTTGGCTTCGCATGGCTTGAAGCTGTTTTGTCACAAAACTACAATCAACAATAGTTCATGAGTTACGTTTCACAATTTTAGTTTTTCGAGCTCATCGATTAAACTCCACTCACAAAATTCAGAACGGCTTGTTTTTTTATTCAAAACAAAGCCAAAACACAGAAAGAAACCAAGCCACAAGTGCAATTCGAAGCCCGCAAGTGTGAAGAGTAGGCACCTTCTTGTACTACCTATCATTCCCATTTTCAGTGAGAAATCGCAGCTTCAGGGTCTTTTGGTTACCTTTAGAAAACTCTGTGAACTCCGGCATACAAGTTTTTATGTGCTGCAAATAAGAGAAAGAGTGGGAATAAAGGTATAGGGACGATATCACCAGCCTTCAAGACACCGCGTAACACAAATTCCAAGTGCAGCTCCATCTTTGGGCAACGCCAACTGTGTTTGATGTTATGGTTTTCCCCAAATGTATCAACTAAAAAATCGTATTTTTCACAAGAAACTGTTTATGACGGGGTCCACCATGCACACTCACGCTGACGCACTTTGGTTACGGAAGTGATGTTAGAAAATATAGATTAAGAAATTGCAATAAAAAATTACAAGGCAAACTTCTGCCTCGCAGAATCAAACCAGCAACTTCCCCCGCACGATGCTAACCACTACGCCAAAAAGCGTTCGAGATATTCGGCAAAATAGCCACAAAAGTCAATGAGTAACCGTCAGTTCTTGGCCGACTATTGGTCAATACTGTGAATACTTAACAATGATTGAATGTACACAATCCACTTTGGCACATCCTCTTGCCCTTTCAGCCCTCCAAAAAAAACTGGCACACTTGTTCGCAAAAGTATTGTCACACAGATTGCACTTCAACATCCGCATTAACAGATGCACATCAGGCTTGCCATGTACCGTGGAGGCCCCGAAGCACAATTATTATGAGAAATGCCGGCCTCGTTTTTAACAGTAGAAAAACGGATGCCGTGTAGACTTAAAAGTATTTCGTTTTTCAAGGTTCTCTAAAATATGTCCCAGAGAAAGACCCTGCTTCAGCAATTTACAAACACCTGTTCGTTTGTTTCCGGTTTACTACATAAGTAACTATGTGTGCTCTATGGTACAAATAGGTTTCCATCCTCCAACTTGTTTTAACAGGTAAAATATCAGTGTGCAATTCCAAAAAAGTTTAGACCGCTCGCGCTAAAAGCATTCTTTTGACATGTTTAGGAATATCCTGTCCTCGGCTTGCGTAGTAGAGCTGACGTTACAATGATGCATGAAGTAAAATACCGACTAGGTCTGTTTAAAATTCTTTACGTGATATTTCAGTCTGATACTCTAACAAATATCGCAGAGATAGAAAATGGGAGGCCGAAACAACTTTTTTAAATACCTATGCATCAGTCCTTCGATACTTTGCTGACGACACAAGAAATCCCAGCATCGCTCTAAACAATTAGGAGTTTTAAAAAGAAGGTCATCTGCATCACGCAGAAAAAGGAAGTGATTAACAAGATGTCTTACGTACAAATAAACAAATCCAAGCCCATTATCTCGAAATTTTCTGAAGAGGTTTCTGCAGCTTGATATTTCCCGAACATAGCTCCAAATCAAAATTACAGAAACTCTGTGTATGTTCCGTCTACCCATTCTACTACAGTGTGAAACCTGCAATACTGACCACAGCTTGCTAACTAGAAACAAGCTGCGCATGTGGCCTGGGTGAATATTAAAATCCTTTAACGTTAATATTTTTTTCTACATCAATGCATGACGCTTGCATTTCTTATTTTAATATGTTTCACTGCTACGGTGGTACTACAGCCGTACTCATGTATACTTAGCTTGTGTTTTCTACCATTTATTGCTTAAAAATAGTCTTGGTGTGACGTTCCATTCCCCATGTCAGAAACTAACAGACTTTTCCCAATTTACCGCACTAACGCTGTCTTGGCAAAAATACGGCATTAAGAGCATGAATTATACTCGCAATTTGTACAGAAAACTGCACAGTTATCTAGGTTAGGAAGAAGGCTAACCTTACCTTTATGTAATTTAATGTAGCGTATTATACTGCCACTATTAGGTTTAACAGAAAGGGTAAACAAAAGTAACAAAAAGCAGGGGTGATAGCGGGTGCCCCTGTCTCGCTGACCGCTGAACAGGTATGTGCTCACCCCGCACTTTTTTTCACTATCGATTTCGTAGTGAATCCTGAGTAAGCAATGCGCACTCCATCGCTATTCAAACTTCCTACTTTCATGTGCTCAAGTAATGAGAGCTACAAGTCATGCAGCACGCGGCCAAATGGCTTTTTGAGGCCAATTTGAAGCATGGCAACATTGAAATGCATAGCTTCATAATGCTCTAGGATTTATCGTGCTATGTTAAATGTTGGTCCTTGTTTTCCTTCGCCTCGCCGCGGTGGTCTAGTGGCTAAGGTACTCGTCTGCTGACCCGTAAGTCGCGGGTTCGAATTCCGGCTGCGGCGGCTGCATTTCCGATGGAGGCGGAAATGATGTAGGCCCGTGTGCTCAGATTTGGGTGCACGTTAAAGAACCCCAGGTGGTCGAAATTTCCGGAGCCCTCCACTACGGCGTCTCTCATAATCATATGGTGGTTTTGGGACGTTAAACCCCACATATCAATCAATCAATCTTGTTTTCCTTCCCTTTATACCACAACTTTGGTAGGGCCCAACCAGTTTTGTTATAACTGCCTGGAGTCTTCTGGCCAACATTGCCACGTTTGTTTCTCAAGCTTTGTTATTGCCTCGTTAAACTACGTTCACCGCAAACCACATCTATTACGTTTGAGAAGCTTCGAGGCTGTTGAAGATCGTTTTGTTCACAATGCGCCCACATCGCGAAGATTACAGATTTTTCTGGAAACTATGTCGCCGCTAGCGATAGCGCTAGTACATTCGATGGCAAGGGTATAAATGCCAACACGCTTCGCAGCTTGTCAGTTGATCGACGGCCGACGCTCTGTTTGCTGCTATCAGTGCAAGTGTCTTGCTGTAATCTTACTTTCATTGTACATGGCCACAGCTGCAGCCGAATAAATAGATTATTCTTCAAAGGGCTGTTTACTCCTCTTCGTCAGCGTCACGGTCCCGTGACATCTGGTGGAGGTGCTTAGCAGCCCATGAACCAAACGCCCCCTCCAACGTGAGCCAAGCCCACATCGTGAAGAGGACGTTGAAGCCAACATTGATCAGCGAGCTAGCTGCATGTGGTGAGCGCTACATCCAGAGTACGGGGCACTGCCCGATAACATTCGCAAGCCCAAGGCCGCCACCTTTAGAGCGAGCACCATGACCACCCCTGTGCAGACACCAGCCATGGTGGTAATGCACCAGCCGAGAGAGCCACGCACCTTCCACAGATCATCATGTGAAGAAGCGGAGACCTGGCTGCAGACGTACGACCGAGTGGCTGCCTTGAACCAGTGGGACCCGCAATCAAAGCTACGTGGCGTCTACTGTTACCTGGAAGACGTGGCGTGGACCTGATTCGAGAACCACGAGTTTTCACTTCGGACCTGGAACCTCTTCCGCGGTGCATTCCTTGGAACGTTCACGAGCGTCGCCCAAAAAGAGAGGGCCGCTTGTTTGCTCGAAAGACTGGTGCAGCTTCCGAACGAAAGCGTCACGATCTTTGCAGAAGAGATGATTCATCTGCTCCGGCTCACCAACCCAAATATGACCAAAGAGAAGAAGGTCCGTTCGCTCATGCGAGGAGTAAAGCAACACCTCTTCACTGGGCTTGTGTGGAACTCACCCAAAATAGACAAGAGTTTGTGTCGGAGGCTATTAAAATTGAGAAAGCGCTTGAAATGCGTACCTGGTAGTACGATTGCCCATTGACACAAGACAGTACAACTGTTGACGTCCTTGGCTCAGACGACATAGCTGAAATGATCCGGCAGATCGTGCGGTAGGAACTACAGAAACTACTGCTGTCATCGCAACCCCAAGTAGACTCGATTTCTGACATTGTCCGCGAAGAAATTCGGCAATTGCTTGGAGTTCTCGAAGCACCCTAGCCTCAGCCGCACGCAATAAACTACGTTGCTGCAGCCCGCTGCAACGTCCCACCTCCGCACTCACACGAAGTTGCCACACCGCCGAATATTCGTCGCCAGACGCCGCCACCACCGCCATTACCAACGACCACACGTTCTCCTCCCGGCCAGCGCTACACACCAAGGAAAACAAACATTTGGCGCCCGCTATGCTACCACTGCGGGAAGGCCGGCCACGCCTACAGCCGCTGCCAGTACCGAAAGATGGGGCTCCGGGTATTTGCCGTCAACGCGCCGCGTCCGCAGCTGGGTGAAAGGCCTCGCGACAATACTGATTACATCACCGGAACACGGTGTTTAGAACGACGACCATAGTGTTCCCCGTCGCTAGGCCGCTACAAATCGGCGCACCGTCGGCCGTACTCGGGCCTAATTCGTGGCCGGTCACCTATCCCGGATATTTTGGAGAATCGAGGACAGCAACCGATATAGGGGTGGTTGATGTACGACTAACTACCGAAGATACTCCGCCGCAGACGACAACGCCACGACGAAACCTCGAAAACACGACGGCAACCCGAGCGAGCCCTGACATTTACACCTGACGTACCGAAGACGACCTAATGACGCAACACGGAATCGTCGGGATGAGCCGAAGTAGTCGGGACCAGACGCCATGGCCCAAATGCAACGCAAGATGACGAACTAGTGAGCTCGACGTTTTTATCGATGGGCACGATGTGACAGCTCTCGTCGACACCAGTGTCGACGATTCTGCCTTCAGTGGAGCATTCACCACGAGGTTGAAGAAAGTAAAGACCGCGTGGGAAGGCCCTGACATACGGATAACTTGAGGTCACTTAGTAACGCGGGCAGGAATCTGCACAGCGAGAGTGTCTATTAACAACCGGATTTACCTTGCAAGCTTCTCAGTCCTACAACGTTGCTTCAGAGACATCATTCTTGGTCTGAACTTCTTTACCCTTCACGAGGCAGTCGTCAGCCTAAGATCAAGGTCAATACCGTTATTGACAGAAAAAGCATTGCCGCCACACACCCCACCAGGAAAGCGCACCTTAAGTGTGCTGGAAGAACAAGTAACCTTTCACAATCGCTGCAGCGTCAGCATTTCTGTCGGCACACAGATATCAACAAGTATGCAAGGCGTCGTTGAAGGCGACCAGTACCTGTTGACCGACCGCGAGCTTCGTGTCACCAGAGGAATGACCTAGCCTCGAGGAGGAAAAGCTATAGTGATGCTTTCGAACTTCTGCAACAAATACAAGCACGTGAGCAAAGGCACCACGGTTGCCCACATCGAAGACATAGTGAAAGCCAGCAGCGCTTTTGCCCTCGCCGAGTCTGCCGAAGCTCCTACAACAAACGAAGCTTGTAAACTAGCTTTCGAAGTTAGCGCAAGCCTTCTGACGCATAAGCAAGAATAGCTTGAACTCCGCTTCAACAACACGAGTGTTTTTCATCGTTGTCTAAACTTCGACCGACCCTCATCACATAACATCGCCTCCTAGCAGAAGAGAGTACCAGGCCACTTCGTCAGAGCAAGTAGAGAGTGTCGACATGCGAACGCGATGCTATAATGAAACAAGTCGACGAAATGCAATGTGACGTCATTATCCAGCCTTCAAAGAGTCCGTGAGCGTCACCCGGCGTTGTGTTAGTAAATAAGGACGGAACGCCACACTTCTGCGTTGGCTATCGCCGCCTGAACAAGATAACGAAGAAGGACGTGTATCCTCGGCCCCGGATAAACGATGCCCTGGATGGACTTCGCAATGTGAGGTACATTACTTCGATGGACGTCAAGACTGGCTATTGGCAGATTTAAGTCGACGAGAGGGACCGAGAAATAACTGCCTTCATTACATCGTATACGGCCTGTTCAAGTTTAAGGTCATGCCCTTTGGCCTTATGTCGGCACCTGCGACTTTCGAACGGGTTATGGGTTCAGTACTGGCCGGCTTGAAGTGGCAGACTTGCCTGCAGTACCTCGACGATGTCGTGGTGTTTTTCTCAAAGTGCGATAAACACCTCCGGTGCCTTGAAGCTGTACGGCAAGCAATAAAAACCTCCGGACTCACCCTCAAGGCCAAAAAGTGCTGCCTTGCATACGAAAAGCCTGGTTCCTGGGTCACGTCATGAGCAAGTCCGGCGTTCGCCCCGACCAGCAGAAAACAGCTTCCATCGCCACCTTCCCGCAGCCTACTGAAAAGAAAGCCATGCGTCGGTTTCTTGGTTTATCCGCCAATTACAGGTTGTTCGTCAAAAACTTCACCCACATTGTACAGCCACTCACTAACTTTACCAGAACCGACGTGGAGTTTGAGTGGGAAACGCCACAGAAGGAAGCATTTCACGAATTGATACGACGCCTGCCGACACCTCCGCTACTCGCGTATTTCGACGAATTCGCTGAGACAGAAATACACACCGACGCAAGCACTATAGTGCACGGCTCCAGTCTTGTGCAGAGGACTGACATACTGGAAAGAGTCAGCAGTTATACTAGCCGGTCATTATGAAAGGCAGAAATACAATTCTGCAATAGAAAAAGAATTCCTTACAATCATTTGGGCTACATCGAAGTTCCACCCTCACCTTTAGGCAGGCCTTTGAAAGATGTGAGTTACCATCACGCCTTGTGCTGGCTAGCTAGCTTAAAAGAACTTTAAGGCCACCTCGCACGATGCAGCCTGAGATTTGAGTAATTTGAAGTTTTCGTTGTTTACAAGTCTGGAAGAAAACACCCTGATGCTGACTGCCTGTCTCGTGCCCCCGTCGAACCACTGCCAAAGGACGGCCCGGACGAAGACTGTTTTTCAGGAACCTTAAGTGCCGAAGACTTCGCCGAGTGACAGAGAGCTGACCCGCAACTCAGGAGCCTTGTATAACACCTCAAGGACAAGGCCACTGTTGTCCCGGAAGTAATCAGTTGAGTAGTTAAGTCATTTTTTCTGGCGGAAAACTGTTCTCTTGAAGAAAAAATTGGCCTCGGAACTTAATGCTACACTGCAAATGTCGTTGAAAGACGGTATTCTTGCGTCTGGAGAGAGTGAACACAATGTTTATTTGATGTTCTCCGCAAGAAGATCAGTTAATGGTATACTGCAGGCGCTGCGTTAGAGCGCCTCGAGCGTGCAGTGGAGGTGAACGAGCGCATGAAGTCACGTCACACATGAGACATGAGCGCTATGTGGCAGTTGTCTTCGAAAACAAAGTGTGTGCACCCTGCCCGCCCGTCCCGGAGGTGATAACGTGAAACACGCAAGGCGACGGGTAGGTGCCGCCACCGTGTCGTGTTAGCAGCGTGTTTGAAGCACTTGACTTTTCGTGCAAACGTTGCCCGGGCAGTTAAACGTGATAAACGCGATGGTGCTTTTATAATAACTTATATATGGTTTTCTAGTAAGAGGTACACACACAGAATATTGGCGTGCTGCTATGGTGCCTCACATGTGCACAATAATTGCTTTTTAATTGACAATCGCACAAATATGAACACTGGATCTTTATCAATATTTGTGGGTGCTGCGTATGGGGTCGGCCGTTTGGAGCATCGTTTGGCTACTTTGGTGCCATTTAGAATACCGCTAAGGGCGGAGAAACAGGCAAATGTACAGACAGACAGACCAAAATACTTGCGTCGAAGGTACCCAAGAAAAAGTCTTTGAAACTTCTCGCTACTTCGGGTCAACTACCTCGTCGTAGTACTTTCAGTGTTACGTCCAGAAGTTTCGGATACTCTACGCGACAACCCGACTGCTGGACACCTTGGTGTTTCGCGTACGCTTGCAAGAATACAGCAGAGGTACTACTGGCCCCGTTTTTTCGCCGAAGTCACTCGTTATGTGAAAACATGCCAGGACTCTCAACGACGAAAAACACCCCCGACAAGGTCAGCCGAACTTCTCCAGCCCATCGAGCCACTTTGCCGGTCTTTCGAGCGAATCGGCATTGACTTACTGGCGCTGTTCTCGACGTTAATTTCCAGGAACAAATGGATGGTCGTAGCCACCGACTACCTCACGCGCTACGCCAAGACAAGGGGCCTGCCAACGGCAGTGCCACTGAGGTAGAAACTTTCATGATCGAGAACATCATCCTGCGACACGGAACTCCACAGGTCCTCATTACTGACTGAGGTAGAGCCTTTACGCCGGACCCAGCTCAGGCCATCCTGAGGTACAACCAGACAAGTCACCAGCAGACCACTGCCTTGTAACAACCGACCGAAGGCCTCACTGAGCGTCTTAATAAGACCATCGCCGGTATGCTGGCTATGTAAGTCGACTCAAGACTTGAGATGAAATCCTTCCGCACGTGACCTTCTCGTACAATATGGCCGTCCAAGAAACAACACAGATGACGCGTACAAGTTGGCCTATAGAAAGAACCCTGGAACGACGCTTGACACCATGCTTCTAAACGTCACTGATAAAGAGAACGCCAACGTCACCGCCTACCTTCAGGGGGCGGAAGAAGCTCGTCAACTCACCCGCCTCCGTATCAAAAATCAGCAGGCCACCTACGACCGGCTTTACAATCTTCGACGAAGCTACGTGCAGTATCAGCTCGGGGACCGTTTCTGGGTATGGACGCCGATACGCCGACGTGGGCTCAGTGCAAAACTTCTGTGATGGTACTTCGAGCCGTACAGAGTCGTTCGGTGTCTTGGCCCACTCTACTACGAGGTTGTTCCTGGCGGCATTACGAACTCTCAATGACGTCCTGCTCGACCAGAAGCCTTCCATGTCGTGGACCCCAAGCCATTTCCTGCACGAACCTGAGGACTGTACTTTGTTGTTTTTCCTGTGCTTTATCGCTTGTATTATTGTTTATTGTAAATGAGGCGTTTCGGCTCAGCACGTCTACCGTATGGTTCGTTTCCGAAGTTCAGGGAGTGACAGCCGAGCAGGTGCAAGCACCGCGATGCACTAAACGTAAACGTCTTCCTGCCAGAGAGTGGTACCCTCTGCCCTTAAGAACAGCGCTGATCTTGATTACATTTATCTCCCTTCCTAAAAAAGACATTCTCGCAGCTTAAGGACAGGATACTACAGTAGGGTCGTAGCAAGGTTGGAGCAGGTCTAGGTACACAGTTTCATATCCGCGGCGTCACTAATCAGGAGGCGCCGCAAGCGGCTCGACCATATATTTGAGTGATGATGACTGCAGGACTACGTGGTAAGGGCCTTGGTACTTCGAGAAATGTTTTGGTGACTGACCAGGGCCGGTGGAAAGAACCCAGATCCACACAAGTGAACCAAGGATATAAAACGGTGGAGCCTTAGTATGGTCGCGATGGTGTTTCTGGCGTTACAGATCGAAAGTGGTGAGGAAGCGAGAAAGCTGGCAACACTTTATTACGTACTTAGCAGCTTCGGAAATAGTTGTGGACTTGTTGCGTGAGGGTCGTACAGAAGAATGGTCTTGAGCATGCAGGAAGGCTCCCGTCAATAAAGTAAAAAGTGTGAGGAGAATTCCGTGGTGGTCTGAGTCACAGTATTGTGTGCGAAGTTCACCGAGGTGAGAGCGTGGTCCCAGCGTGAGTGGGCAGAATTGACGTACATTGCCAGCACATCACCCAGTGTTCGGTTACATTGCTCTGTCAGGCCGTTCTTTAGAGGGTGGTATGCAGTGGTGGTGCTGTGAATGATGCGCATTCCTTTAGAAGCGATTCGACGGCTTTGGACAGAAATACGCGCCCTCGGTCGCTGAGAAGCTCACGTGGGGCGCCATGACGTAGCACGAGATAGTGTAAATTAAAGAAACCGACAGAGGTGATGTTTTAGTTTGGTTTTAGAAATGACAGTCTTTTTTTGGAAATTTCAACGCAAAAATTTAGGCCTGTTTGTCGGTCGACTTGTCCGTCAACCGACTTGCCTTCTCCATCAACCGATACGACTAAAGTTAAACCGCACTTTACACGCCCTCCAATCTTGATCTCATTTCTGCGCTCATATTTGTGCGATGGTCAATTCAAAAGCAAATATTGCGAGTTTCAGAGGCACATTATAAACACGCCAATATTTTGTTGTTTCTGCTTCTTTATAATAGAAAAGGCATATATACGTAATTTTAAGAACGATAGCAAATATTCTGCAGCGCTGGCAATGCAATGCTACGCACGAAACGGCGGGTGTTTGCTACGCTTTGCTAGGACAACACTTTGATGGCGTCTAAACTAATTATGGGCTCTGATATCCGTAATGTCCATATCCTATGAATGGCGCTCCGTGTATTGCAAGATGACTGCGGAAGAATGATGAACCCGTAAACTCGCATAAGAAAAGATAGGACTCATGGATGTACTCCCCGTGCCGCTTTCACTGGATGAACTCTTGATTGTCGAGTGAGTCTATATCAAGCCAAAGTAATCTCCCAAGAAATAGGAACTGCGGAATGCTCGTTACCTAATTTGTCGCCACAGTGCGAAGGGTGGTGGTGTCAGCTGATCGACCGTGTATGAATGACGCTTTGCGTAATCCTGTGCATAGTACCGAAAACTGCGCAAACCAGAATTCATGTATGAACTGAACGGCACTTCGAAATCATTTCTGCCGAGCATGTCTGCCAGATTTGCCGCAGTCGTAGGCCACTAGCGAATAGCGCACCGTTGCGGCTGCACAGCAACGAATGTTTAACCTAGCGATGGTTTGCAAATATGTTACGCCGTCGTTACTTGCGTTGTAAGCATCATGTAGCTTATTTAGCGGTACACAAGCATTTATCTTCCTATTAGGTAGCACTTGTGACACAATCATGATCAGATTCTAACAGTGCGCTATTTCCTGTACTTGGATGCTGCAGGTTTCATCAGCGCGATCGGAACAAGAAAGAGCGTACGCTTTTCGCAACAACAAAATTTTGAAATTTTGTTCAACAACAACGTCGTTTGGACGGAAACAATTATGTTCAGGAGAATTTAGAGTGGACTGTAGCTATACCTGCATATTTCCTTGCTCTAACCCTTCCACTTCGCTCGTCCAGCTCAAGCGTGTTCGCGGCATGCGGCGCTTTGTAATATGCACTGTAATTGGGATACAACAAGAAAAAGTATGCTTGTATGTTGAGCTTGCTGAAGGATACTATACAATAACTACAATCCAATGGACTTTCAAGTGTGAAAAAAATGGCAGCATATCCACGGATTGAATGATAGAAAGTGGGGCGAAGCATTCGTCCGTCCATGCGTCCGTCTGTGTGACCGTCCATGCGTCTGTTCGTGCGCCCGTCCCTGCGTTCGTTCATGCATCCGCCCCTGCGTCTGTTCATGCGTCCATCCATGCATCTGTCTGTGTGTCCGTTCGTCCATCTATTCAACACTCCAAGTCCCACCATCTCGCATCTTTTTCTCATATATTCCCCATATAGAAGCACCGCCATTCAGTGGACATTCCAAGGACTAAACGAAAGGTGGCACACGCACACTTTCTTACGGCTTGCGCTTTGGGTCTACTTCCCACCTTCAACCACCTTGAGTTCATGGTATATACTAGTTCACAGTATTCATGGCACTGCGGCCCAATACTCGCTAAACCTTTCTAAAACCAAGGAGCTTACGCCCAGCGAGTATAATGTAGCAACCTTTTCCTGTCAGATAGTGCTCAATGTACATGCCAGTGGCTGCTAATGTGAAATGAGAGACAGGAGGATTCAGCTTTTAATTTCTTACGACTTGCGCTTCGTATCTGCTTCCCCCCTTTAACCACTTCGAATTCATTCATGGCATATACTAGTTCATTGTATTCATGGCCCTGCGGCTCAACGCTCAGTAACCTTTCTAAAACTAAGGAGGTTACACCCAGCGAGTATAATGTGGCAACCCTTTCGTGTCCGATAGTGCTCAATGTACATTCTAATGGCTGCTAATGGGGATCGCAGCGTGCGCGTTGACTAAAAGCCGAAAGCTACTGTATCTCATTCCCCATTAGTAGCCATTGGCTTGTACATTGAGCACAATTTTTATTGTTAAACAACGCACAGAAGAAATTTCTCACCGGCACCCCCTTGGAGGTCAAATGTTATACTTATTTCGGGTACGTGCCACTGGTGGTTACGTACTACGAAAGACGCACAAGTCACGCCATGAGAGCTTCGCCCCTAAAATATTTACGTACGAAGGGACGTGAAGTGCAACTCTGCTCGTGAGCTAGCAGCTGATCCTTCATCGTCACTGTCACTCTTAGTGTGCTGACAACCATCTACGTCCAGTGAGAGATCCTCGACATCGTGACGCTTTTTTGTGAACATCACTGCTGAAAGTAATCTGGGGCATCCTCCCCACCAAACGACTCCGATAGCACCAACAACACGACAATGACAACGTACTACACACACACGGTGCCACTCACCTTGTTTATTTGGGGGTTCGGAGGAAATTTCGCTACGATCGCCGGCAAGACAGGAATCACTTGCAGTGTACTGCCATCTATCAACCAACGTAAAAAACATGCGGCATAGCTAGGCCAAGGTAGGGAAGCACAAATAGCGAGTATGTGCTATTTTCCACGTAAAATGAATGTTATAAAATTCATGCACTACATAAGCACTAAAGAGTGCTATACGCACGTGAAACAAGGCAAGTTTTAACACAAATGACTCAGAAATTAACATTTACCAATCCAAAGTGGCTGCAGAAAATCTCAGGAAGCTGATATGTGTACTCTGCAGGTTATAATCGAAAGTGTGAGTTACCACGTATTTCCATAAAAACTTCGCGTCTCGCAAGAACAAATCAGATTTATCGAGTCACGGACAGTCCGGTATACTCTCTGATGCACGAAACATACAAAGTGGTTTGTGCTCGTTTCTTGCTAACGCGTTAACCCTGCGGCTAGCACCATTAAACAAGGCAGCATTTGGAGCGTCTTCCTACTTATCATCCTTGAGAGGACGCTCCTGAGCCCCGCTAGGCGGCGGGATAGTCTATGAACTTTGCGAATTGCGTATGCACACCGCAGCTTCGCTTTATCGGAGGAAATCAATTCGTTTTCCAAGATTACTGGAAGGTGGCACTCTTGTCTCATGTAACGTAGAAATACTGTATATGCTACCTTAAGGTAGCAGAGTTGCGCTAATACGCCATCTTTGGTTCAGATGTCTTGCGGGAAAATCACTCACCACCCGTGTAGGAGCAGCGCTTGTGCTTTAGAGTACTAGCACTGCTTTATGTATTTTTTCTCTTTTTTATATTTAATGAACTTATGAAGAAAACTCGGTTGCTCCGGCTGCGTCAAGAAGCCTTACCTTTACGCTTGCGTTATTGGTATGTAATAGTAAAACAAAGTGCGTCAGCTCGTTAAATCAGTAGGATATGTATTATTATTTGGTTGCACATTAGCCTCGTCTTCAGTTTCGCTTTTTTTATTTACAAGTATTACATTAATTTCGCAGTTTTGATCGTGATAGATCCAGTTAGCACAGCAAATTTTTCGTCGCCTTGGGCTCATTCGTTAATTGTTAGAGCAAGCAAGTTATAGTTCTATAGTCTTCGACTGAATCGAACTACATAGTGATCGAGAGTCACCGTTCGACGTCCATGTGACGGGCGTCTCTCGTACTGCGCTCGTATTACCATCACGGATCACGACAACCGATCTGAATCGTTGTTCGACATTCCTGTCGCATCCAACATTCTTTTCGCTTAAGGTTTGAAAGCTGCAATAACTTGGCGTGCTATCTTCAACCCCTTGCCGATTCAAATGGCTCTAGTTTATTTCTCTCTATATTTTTAGCGTTTACCCCTCACACCACTTCAGACGTATAGAGCCGACACAAGCTGATCAACTCTGTATGCATAAATTATTCACGGAATGACAGGGTAATACAAATAGAGCAAGTTTTGCAGTCCCATGGATAGATAAAAAAGCCAAGCGTTTATTTCTTCTCCGCTGAACACTAATCTTTATATAGCAACACCCACTGCACTCTCGTCTATTCACATAGACTGTACGTAATACAATTCAACCCAGAATGCCTTTGCTAGTACATTTTTGCAATCAACAGGTAATATGAGTAGAGTACCTAAGAAGGGCGGCGAGGATGACAAGAGCCAATGTCAATCCCTTTGATCTGAACATAATCTGCGAAGCATAGGCGTCGTCTCCATAGTGTTGGCTTCTCCGCAGTGCAAATGAACCACGAATGACTACCTGATGGCCCTCGGCGAACAGGGTCGTTGAACTTCTGCAGGCGGAGTGAGCAGCACTTGGAAAACAGCAACGCAACTCTTTTACCTAAAAGTAGCATACACAGTAAATCTAACGTTAAGCGTCCAGAATCCCATTCCCTAATTTTCTCGCGCAGAACAGTAAATAAGCGTTTTATCCGCCCTGTACAGACATAATACTATCATCTTTCGACATTTGTAGTCAGACATACAAATAGGAGGCCAATGTTTTTGATTCCTTTCTTTTTGGGGGACATTTTATTCTTGTGCCAGGTGGTATATTTGTATTCACTTGGCCGTTTACTGAGTAATAAAATGGTGAAGCGCACGGCGGCCGCTGGGAATAGATAGCTGCTGCTACGACTAACTGCTTTTTATAATCTTTCGTCTTGTTGGAATTTCGCAAAACAGTGTGTTAGCGCATAGAAAGTGCCTCATGCGCGGTTTGCCCTGCTTAGGGTTATGCATTAAGGTTGTGCCTCGCGTTCATCCCCACGTGCATTTCTGCGTATGTGTGTGCAGTGCGCCGAACGTCCTCAAGTCGACATCAACTAAGCATTGGTCAAACGCTTTTCCATGTTTTATGCGAATCTTGTTCGTATAAAAGCCGACAAGAAGAGTGTTTGACATTAATACATTCTGAAGGGGAGGTAGGAAGCACAAATCCTCAACCCACCTCTTAACATATAACGAGTGACGTAAATTAGAAAATGAAAATGAAGGGAGCAGAGCAAGGTGAAACTTATTTTGAGAAGGAAGAACGTCAAGGTGAACGGGACCACACACCCTGCCAAACCACAATGGTGAAGTTCTTGTGTTTCATAATTTTGTTCTTGCTGCTAACACATGTTCGGCCAAGTTTTATCCGGTGGTGATGAATTCGGGCAATTGGTATTTTAGAGCTGTACTTGCACTTTTCTGCTCATTTACACTTTTCTTTTTTTGCTCATGATTTAATCTTTTTTCCGAAATAGGTGCTCTGTAAAACTTTTTAAACAATCCTTCAATTTGTGCCCTTGGGAAATCAAACATGTTGGTCGTATGCAGACGACTGCCGCTTGTCGTTCTGCCGTCCAATACACTCGCCGCGGTGTTCTAGTGGTTATGATGTTGAGCTGCTGACGCGCAGATCATGGGATCAAATCCAGTTCATGGCGGCTGCATTTTCAATGGAGGTGAAAATGCAGCTGACTGCTGTACTCGATCACCGGAGGTTTTGCTGTTCAAAATCATCAACGCAAAAGACAATGTCTTGGCCTTTTTGTCCAGCAGGATTGCCCACTTCTTCACACCTCGCTTCATCACAAGCGATTAAGGATGATCAGTAGAGTCCCAACTCTTCAGGCTCCTTTCGCTGATTTATTTGTGGGGTTGAACGTCCCAAAACTACCATACGATTATGAGGGACGCTGTAGTAGAGGGCTCCGGAAACTTTCATCACCTGGGGTTTTTCAGCGTGCACCCACATCTGAGCACACGGGCCCACAGCATTTGCGCCTACATCGGAAATGCAGCCACCGCATCCGGGATTCGTTCCCGCAACCCGCGGTGAAGCTAGCAGCCGAGTACCTTAGCCACTAGACCTCCACGGCGGGGATTTAGTCGGCTTTCGCTTCTAACCGGGTTCGAACGTCCACGAAGTACCGGTTCACTGATTAACAGGGCAAGCTCAAATTGTCATAGGTCTGCCGCAGCAGAGGTACGGCGCGGAAAATTGCTGCAAAAAGCCGACGTGAAAGCTAGCGCTTTGGACACTCCCTTATATAAGGTTACTTGGCCCAGAGCGCTGTTTCCTGGCTGAGTTGGCGTAGTTTCTTCCATGGTTCCTCAGCGTTCGTCAAGCTCTGAAAGAGCCCAACGAATGCACCATCGCGTGAACATTGAAACGAAGGTTTGGAATGCAAATTTCAAAAGGTTGGCATATCCGGAAGTGTGCTATTCTTGATATCAATTTTAAGTTTTATGCACAAACTTGTTTTTAGTTCGGCAACGCGACTTACTGCAATTAAGCACGAACATGGATTGTCCTGCTTTCGAAATGTTTTTTTTTGTCGTCGTTGGAACAATTCGTATGCTTCAGTTCAGTCCTCCTGCAAAACCGTCGGCACGTGGTATATTGATTAAGGCACTCGCTTTAGTATCTGTAGTCCTCGATTTCGAACTTTCTACTTGCAGAGCAATACTTTCACTGACTAAGTCGATGCTTGTATTCACTGACCTGTGTAGGGGCCCCGCAGTATTGGTCTAAAGACTAAAATACTCGGCTGCTGATATGCATGTCTCAGAATCAAATCCGGCCTGCGGCGGCTGCATATTCATTGCAGGCGAAAATGTTTTTTCGATGCAGGCGAAAAGCTGGATTCATGTTAATATAACTCAGGTGGTTGAAATTTCCAGAGCCCTCCACTACGGTGCCTCTCATATTTATATGGTGGTTTTGAAACGTTAAACTCCACATATCAATCAAATAAACTTGTGTAGCCACTGAAAACGGGGTAGAAAAAAATCTGTTCAACCGCAATAGTCGTTTACACCTATATCTGATGCGCGGCAAAGAATGTCAACTAAGTAAATAGTTTCCAGGCATTTCATTTCAATCCAGATGGCCCAGGCTCGAAAGTGAGTGCCTTGAACACTAGGCCACATGCTACATATATGCTATCATAAATATCGAAATTTCTGCAAAGGAGGTGAAGGTTCGCCGAGAATTGCTAAGAACTAGAGCTAACCGACAAAGGCTTTTCTTGAATGTATTTTACCGTCACCAAAAATCAGACCTCCAGACATGCATGCAATGTCTACACCTTTTAAGTCAATGATATCATTTGTGCGATAGACGCCGATTGCGAGGTTGGCGCGGCACTTCTCTGCACCAGCGATGCGCGTAGCCCAGACAATGGCTTCAAAAGGGTCTTGGAAACACGGTGGCCAGACGCTCAGTGATGAACCGGCGTGCAAATTCGTGGTGTACCCCTGCCAAGACATACATTATTGGGTGGAGTGGTCGCTAATGAGTTCCGCTTTTTTTAGGGGCGATGCTTTTTAAGGCGATACCCGATCGTCCTTTGTAGTAACTGCCTCTCTAAGGTATGTGCCACTGGGCAGTTTAGTTCTTGTAATGTTCGCTAGATGGCGGTACTTCTATGTATTTTATATATGATAAAAATAAGCTTCTTGAAATCTAAGCTAGGTGGCAGTATTTGTATGTAATCAATATATGATGAAAATAAGCTTTTCAAGGCGTCAATCGTTCCTCCTCTGTAGTAACCACCCCTCTCGAGTATGTGCCACAGGGAAGTTAGGTTCTTGTAATGTCCGCTAAATGACATTACTTGTATATATGGCCAATTGATGACAAAAAGATGTGAGATGATCGTACTTGGAGCGTTAACTAGACGGACAGGCATACAGACAGACAGATTGAGAGACGCACGGACGGACAGATCAATCCATGGTCGGATGAACGGATGGGCGGATACATAAATAAGCGGATAGACGCTTCACCCCACTGATCATCCTTTGACCAGTCCATGGATATGCTGTGAATTTCTAAATATATATCTAAAATATACTTGAATATTTTGTATAGGCTGCTGCGATCCTTTGATGCAGAGGGCCTAAGCCCCTAGACGTTATTTTGGAATTAACGAGGATTTCACTAATTACGAGAAGTTGGGCATCTCAAGTATTCTGAATATTGCCTTTTTTTCTTTTTTATTGCCATCTAGGTGAACCCATCGACAAAAACAAATCACTTAAATATCCGGTAAGCAGTTTTTGAATGTTTTTGGACCATTAGAAAACCTCAAAGTTGCTTCGAATTAACAGGAAAATTTTAGTAAACTCCGAGATGCACAGAAAGCTTACATAGAAAGTCATTGTACTAACATGTAGTGTAGGCAGTTCTACAAGGTAGATTTCTAAGCTGCCGCGGTTAAAAAAAATAAGAATGTAGTGAAATTGTGCTTTCTGCAGTGTAGACTGGCGGCAGCTATTTAGTGCGGGAATTGGAAACTAAATAGTTCTTGAAATTGAACCTCAGTTGATCTTCTGGTACTGTCACGGCCAAAGACATGTACGGCTGCAGCCTTGTACTTGAAACAATTACGGGACCAATTCGACTGAGTAAGCGTACGGGGACACCTGGCTCCCCTTCGGTGATTGGTTAGGTGGCCACCCCGCTTATTTGCCCCTTTCGTGCGCAGGCCATTGTGGGCAGAACACTTAACGCCAACGGACGTAGAGTGTCCAAATACGTAGCTCCATGAATATGGCGCCATCCAAACGCCACTTCGAGCCCAGAGCCTTTGCGTACATAATGGTGAGTTCCACAAGCTAACATGGGTCCACTGTCTGGAATACAAAACTAAAAGACAGGCAACACACTGCAGAAAACAGGGAAGAACGTAGAGGAGACGCAGTCACCACCGGCCACAATCGCGCTGACAGTAAACTGCGGTGTCAGAGCATAAAGCATAATGGAACGGCACCATGCGGCAGCCATGTGATATGTACTGCGTACACGTCGACTTGTTAAACACGAAAGCTATTCGAAAGGCGCTTCACGAGAATAAATGGACGGTTGAACAAACGACTGTAGTTTTCTGCTGATACCTTTCACAAGGAGTCACAAAGATAACCAAATAGAGTCACTGCGCCATGACATTTTAGGGTGTTTGATAGGCGCATAATCTAGGATGTCGCCTACATTTTAGTGCCACCACTGCTGTGTTTAACTTCGAGCAAAATTATCACATATTAAAAAAAAACATTTATCTCATGTGAAGCGTTTTGCTTCCTGAGCGTAAGCTATTTGTGGTATCTCCACACCACAGACTACTCTGCTCAAGTTGATGCAGCAGGTCCAAGCTTGACCGAATCTAGAGTCCTGGTGAGCATGGTAAGCTGATCAGGCAGCCATGCCAAAAAGAAGAAAGGAGATGGTTGCAGAGCTTCAAGCTGCTCACATTTGCATGCAATCTATATATTCTTCTTGCGCCCTCTTGTATGCAGAAGTACTACAGATCGTTGTACTTGCTTTGTATTTGCGTACTGAGGAATTGATATTATGGACACGTTTTGCAGTTGCTTCTTCTTTGGTCCTCAAGTTTCAAGGCGTTAGTCCTAGCAGTTATTGCAAACGAACGGCTGACATCACTGAGAAGAAAACATATGGTTCATCCGTCTGATGTAAAAATGGATAATGATGATATGTGGGGTTTAACGTCCCAAAACCATGATATGATTATGACAGACGCCGTAGTGATGTCTCCGTAAATTCGGACCATCCGATCTGGGGTTCTTTAGCGTGCACCCAAATATGAGAACACGAGCTTACAACATTTCTACCTCAATCGGAAATGCATCCGCCGCACCCGAGATTCAATCCCGCGACCTGCAGGTTAGCCGCAGAGACCTTAGCCACTAGACCACCGCGGCGGGGCTGTAGAAGTTGATAAATTACACAAAAGCAAAACGTGTCTTCACAGAAAAAGTTTAATGTTTTTGCAGAATAATCAACTTCGTCAATTGCATTCAATTACTTAGCATGCTTGAATTCATTGCAACAATGTTGACACCTGGTGGCAGATATTCATCACGGCAGCCAAAGACTAACAATTCCACACACTTTTCAGAGAGAGTGCATACTACGCACCTGAGCACCACTCAAATCGCTTTGAGCCACAGGCGTTCGCAAGCCTTGCTAGGGAAACCTAATTGGTTTTCCCTGAGTCATTTTGAACTCACGTTCCGCTGCAGTGAAGGGTGTGGGACTTGTGGGTCGACCGATGTCCTGTGAAAGTGTTTGGTATTCAGCGCCGTGTTGACGAGCAGTGGCCTGCTGACGGGTCACCTAGGCGAAGATACAATCATTTCAGCCTTGAATCGATGTCCTTATGGCAGTCAGTTAGGTCCCGAAGCGCTTAACCTCACAAACGTGAGAGGCAAAGCTCCAGAATTATCTTCGGAGCACACTGGAGAAACCACGCTACAATGCGTTTTAAGTATACTGCCAACGTTACCCAAGCGGCGCAGGTAAGGCATTTTTTTCAATACTGGTATAGGAGTGCTGTAGAGCTGGGAAGCGATTCTCGCGTTGTCTACTTAGTATAGATGCCTATTTTCGCTTTCTGTCATTGGTTGGAGCACAGCGAGTAGCGCGCGCCGGCAGTTTCCGGCCTCTCTTCCGCGACGTCATTTTGACGTCACGCAGCTTTCACAACTCTCGACACAATTGAGAAAGACAAATTGCGTTTCACCAAAACGAGTGGTGCCCCCCTTCCCGCCATCCTAATTCGTTTCTGCATGCACGTGTTGGAGACTGTGCATGAACTCTAATCCCTTTATCCCTTGAAATAGGTTTAACTAGGTCGCCCGCCTGACGCATCTGGAAGTTCGGTACGCATTTTCTGCATCGTTCTTCAAACACCTCCCCATGTTCATGTGCAAGATCAGTTTTCTCAAGTTTTTTTCTGTTACTGCATGTTTTGTCCGCTTCCTTCCACGTTCTACTGGGAATGTGCTGGCGGGTTTGGTGCGTCGACGTGCTCAAGAGCGTCATGACCTCTCGACTCGCCGTATTTATGTTTAACTGAATGCGCTCCGGCAAAGTGGACATACCAGCGGACACAGCAGGAACCGCGCCCCTGGACTACCACTGCCTAGGTGTTGTTTTTAGGTATCAGTGTCACAATACAGTATTTTTCCGCCACGCTTTTAGGCGGTGGCACCATCGCGACAAACGCTGAACAGAACGCAAGTACTGAGGGAATGATCGTGTGATATATGACTCGCGCCTGTAAGAGTTTTCGCAAATATGCCGATGGTGCAGGATGTTGAGTGCCGGCCATTCAAATTCGTGGATCAAGTGGTCGATATTAAAAATTTTTCTGGCTTCTTATTTCAGGGGCGAAGCACCGTAGTGTGTAGGTCAATCTCTCTTAAAAGTAGCTTGTTCTACTAGTAGCCACTTCTAGGTAGTTTAACAATTTCTCACTAGATTTCTCATGTTGTGTGTATATGTGCCTAGAAATATTATCACTAGATGGCGCGAGTGGTTTTCGTTCAGTTGATGACTAAAGAGGATATTTGGCGTTAATTTATGAAAAAATGCGCAGCATATTCACCTAATCAATGATGAGGCGTGGGGCGAAGCGTCCGTCCGTACGATGCGTGCTCTTGTCTGACAGGAGCGGACGGACGAACGAACAGACAGATGGACGTACGAACGAACACTTCACCCAACTCATCATATTTCTTTTTGTTGATACGCAGTGACATTTTATTGTGTGCTTGAGTATTTTAACAACAAGTAGTTCGTGAGAGAAACATGTAATTGAGGTCTTGGCAAACCCAGCGTGAAACACTTCTCTGTCTCAAAATCACAAAATATTCACGTAGTCAATGATGTTGAGTGGGGCGAAGGGTTCATCCGCCGGTCTCTGTCTGCATCCTTGAAACCGTCGATCCGTTTGAGCATGCATCTGTCCGTCCATCTGTGCGTACGTCTAACCAGCTGTCCATCCATCTGTGTGTTCATGCCTCACCAACGAGGTGACAAACACGAGCCGCGCAGCGCTCCACGTACGCCACTCTGCTTCGTTCATGCCTCACCACTCAGCTTTTCGAAAAGTACGTAGTTTGAGCTACCGATGAATGCTGAGCAAATATATTTTAAATTACTTATTTACCAAAACTCTAATAATTCAATATTTAGTACCACAACTTCAAGTCGCGGGTGTGCACTTATTTCGTAATTATTATATCGCAACCGCCATGGCCTTCTGAACACACTACCTGAAGTTCACCAGTGCGAGCATTACAACTCTACATGCTGATGAGGTTCTATCAGAAGAGGCATAAAAAGAGTTTTAGGCAGGAATGATTATTTGTATCGCAAAAAAATAATACCAATTTTCTCGTTGACACATTCACACAAGGCAGCACTCTCCTAGCTACGTTTTTATCACCGTTTGCTTCATCTAGCTCTAGTGCAGCCGCAGTGAACCATCCACATTCACTCGTGACAAGGTAGCATTGCGCAAACACCCAATAATATGATGTAAGCGCACTGCTTTACCTTAACTTTTTTGTTCTGTTTGTATTCACACTGTTAACTGAAATAAAAAGAATCATTTCTGTTTTCAGTTACCTGCTTCACACAATACTCTTTACCTTGTGGGTTACTCCGAAGAACTCAAGAGGCCAGAGTACTCGTGCGTAGCGTCTAGTTTCTCCAGATTTGGAGAAGGATATATTCATCGGTACCTCCTCTTGAAAAAAGTACAGGTAAGTGACACTAAAAATGTGCCAGGTAATACCCAATGCGAGCATCTCTTTTACGAGAAGCACTGAAAGAGTACTTGTTCTTGTTCACCCATTGTGCGTGGCGCATACCCACTGTGAGTGATTGGCCTAAAATTGAGCGGTTTTATAAAACAATGTGCAGTTTTCAAATAATGGAGGTCATATAATAGAAACAATATAGAGAACCTAGGAAATTGTAGTGAGTGATATAACGCATATAAATATTTAAACGGAGAAGAAAATTTCCAAATTAGAGCAATACTATAATTTTTATACGCATATAATCTTGTAGACACGTAAAAAATAATGAGCAGAATAAGTATTCAACGCATTAGTTTCATTGATGTATTTCCTGGCAGCCGCGCATACTCTTGTAATGGAGAACCGAGAAAAGAGGGCTCCAAAAAACAAAAAAGAAAATGACAAGCACACATGAATTCATACATATACCACGTAAAGGTAATTTTAAACGGGTTTTTCGTATTATAGTAAACCACCTACAGATAAAAAAATTATCTTTTTTTGCAGTTCACCACAAAATGCTCACAGTGGCAAAGGTGTCCGAGCAGACATGTGTTTGTAGAAATTTATCTTCGGTACCCGGCAGTGCAGCCCTTTCTTAGCTACTACCAGTTTATGAGTTTGGCAAAAGTATCTTCGCTAGGGATGTATTAATCGGCGACATTCAATAGAGATTGTCAAGGGCTGTTCCTCCAAAGGTTTCCATAAGCGCACTCCTGCGGAATCGAGCAGCATTGACTTGAGCGGATGATGTGAAGTACGGTAGAATCATTCCCCTTAACGACAACTTAGCTAAGGAATCGGCTATTTCGTTTAGAAACAAGCCGTTATGTCCTGGCATTCGAACTAATTGTACTTTTTCAAATGCGCAGGTACTATAGTCGGGGACAAGCTAACAATTAAAAGTGAAGTGTACCTCTGTCTATTTGTATTTTGCGCGTCTAACTGTGGCCACTCCTTACTATGACGTAGCCGTGACAATGTATCAATGACAAATTCAGCAGTTCGAGAATAAACTCGATGTACCGCAGCACCAAGACCAGCCAGCTCCTATTCGGTTTTACTGTGCTGTTTTCGTCACCAACAAGAAGCTACTTTTTCATCCACTCGCACTCAGCATCATCCTCACCAGCTGTCAACCGATGTTGACGTTTCTCATTTTACAGAACTTAAGGTCCACCCAAACGGCAGATCTTCATCACGTCCCGTCGTTTAGGTGGCGTGAAGCAGCAACACGACGTTTCTTCTCTGCGTCGCTCGAATGCACAAAGCATATATCAACCGAGGCCGATTGTCGTCGTGGTAATTTGTGTGCAGTAAGGTGAAGGTGAAGTCCTATTGTGTGCGTCTGTGCTTTAAGGAATGTGTGCATCTGTGATTTACCACCCGCAAAAGTCATGGTATCACTGTTGCACATGTGTAAGCGTTTTGGTTGGGTTTCAAAACGTGGGAATGTTGGTGAAATTTTGATATGTGCGTAGTGCCGTTTTCCCATACGAGGCGTCTAAGTGCGAATGAGGTGTGGATAAAAAAGCAACTAATAGAACCTGTTAGCGCGACACATATATGTCGCGCAAGTACTTCCGTATTTCAGTACGAAAGTAAACAATTCCGGTGAGGAAACATGCAGTGGTGTAAGTATTATAAAGCGAATTGTGGTCGTTCAAAGTGTTTGTGTGTGAAAAATTTACAAGTGTCTGTAGGCACAGCTGCATCATCTTAACGAAATTGATTTGCACCGGCTCAAAAGTAGGTGCCACGTACACCGCCTTAGCAATAACTTAAGGACAACTTAGGCAAGGGCCCCCACTGTTAAACACAATGTGCGCTAGGCGCTCTTATTTAGATGAAACAAAACATTGAATAAAACTTTGGCGTTTACCTATAACGTGAAGACAAGCACATTTCGTATTTACAGCAGCACAAGGATCCAAATTCACAAGGCCAGTCTCAAATCAGTTCCCCATTCTTCGCTCTGAGTCATAACTCGCATAGTTCTGCAGGAAAGAGTAGAAGAAATTTTGAAGAAAGTACATAAACTCTGCAGGAAAGAGTGGGAACCCTTGATTCGAGATACAATACACTGCTTGCGAGTGTTTTAGGTAGGCCCAGACATAAGCGCAAAGCTTCTCTTTCCAAAATAATTAGAGGCAGTGACTGGTAAGCTGGTACTTCAGGAAAAATTGCACAACCAATCTCCAAGAATGAACGTAGTTCAATGCAATATATCAATATCAGTGTATGTCTTCTCATACCTATGCCTTTGTTACTTAGCCTAAGTAATATGTAAATGGTTCGCGCAGCTTTTGCGGCAATAAATTTTGCGTTATATCATCAATTATGCGATGTATGATAAAGTACTCAAAGGTACTTAAGATTCCACCTATGGTATATACTTTATAGGTAAAACAATGAGACGTGTGCACGGGGTATTGCGGCAAAAAACAAGGGCACCTATATTCGGATTAAGTAAAAAGAACTTGCCGCCGAGCCAGCTTTAACAATACGGTTACGAGTAACTTCTTTAATAATCTATTTACAACGAAATGAACTCGACGAGCAAGATGGCACCAGTCCAGCATCAATCAAAAACTTACTTTGTCCTCCTCTTTGGTGCAGGTGTGTTTAGCGACTGTTATGTGTTATAACTCCCCCCCCCCCCGCGGTACAAGCATTGTCCCGGTGCTAAATCTATGCAGATGATGTTAAAGGGGGGTAATAGGGCTTTAGCCGAGCCACGTGAACGGTGTCGCTCGGAGCTGACGATGACTGTTGGATCAGTTGGGAGAATATCGCACATGACGTCTGTCACTTGGTGAACGAGACGGAATGGTCGAGTTTAGGGTGACAGCAGTTTCTCAGACAGTCCCACACGCCGAGTGGGTGACCAGAGGAGCATGAGAGAACCCTGGAAAAAGTACACATCTCTATGGTCAGAATCGTAGAGCTCTCGTTGGTGCACCTGTGAGGCCTGTAGACGGTTACGGGGAGCTTGGCGCGCGTGGTCGGCGCGCGCGATGGCTTCCCCGGTATATTCAGTGGCCATGGGTAGCAAAGTGTCTAAGGATAGAATTGCGTCCCGACCATATAGGAGGTAGAAGGGCGAATAGCCAGCAGTGTTGTGACTGGATGAATTTTAGCAAACGTCACATACGGCAAATGAATGTCCTTATCCTGGTGGTCTGGTGCAACGTATTTGGCAAGCATGTTGGTTAGGGTCCTGTTGAGGCGCTCCGTGAAGCCGTTTGACTGGGGATGGCACGAAGTAGTAAAATTTCGTGAACGACAGCTGATAAGAACGTGCGGCCAGGGTCGGTAAGAAGTTGGCGGGGAGCACCGTGCAATAATATTGTTTCGTGCAGCAGAAAGTTCGCAACAGCGTTAGCGCAACTGGTCGGGAGTGCTCGTGTGATAGCGTACTGCGTCACGTAGTCTGTTGCAACAACAATTCATTTATTTCTGGCTTTCGGGAGTGAAAATTAGCCCAACAGGTCGAGATCAACTCGAAAGAAAGGTTCAGTGGGAACGTCGATCGACTGAAGGTAGCCGGCTGGAAAGGCAGACGGCGTTTTGCGACGCTGGCAGACCTCCCAAGCGGGGACATGGCGTCGAACACAGCGGGCAAGTCCAGGCCAAAAAAACGACGTCATACACGATCGTATGTGCGAGGAACGCCCAAGTGGCCCGTCATGGGAGCGTCATGAAGTTGGTGCAGGACAGTGGAACGCAGGTCCACTAGGAGGACAGGAAGTAAGTCTGATTCGAAGGAATAAAGGTTACGGTGGTATAGGATCCCGTCTTCCACCGAAAACATTCGTAGGGATGGGTCGCGAGGCATTGACTCTAGCTTGTCAAAGATGGCTCCTAAAGAAGCATTCTGAAGTTGCTCTTTGCCAGTGTTAAGCAGATGCGACATGGATAAAACGCCCGCGATAGCGTTAGTATCGGTTGCTTCGTCCACAGGACAGCGGGATAAACAATCCGCCTCATGATGTGATTACCCTGTTTATGCATTACAGAGAACGTGTATTCTTGAAGGCGTAGGGCCCAATGAGCAGGAGGTCCTGTGGCGTCCCACGGGAAGTCTGCAGCCGTTCATATAAGGTCTGAATGTCATCTGCCATTGCAAAAAAAAACGCGATATTGCCTGCATCAACATAAGTTTTTATGTCCTGTTGACGGGAAATAGTGCTCATTAGTACATTAATTAGCACCGGCGAAATCACTGAGCCTTGTGGTACTCCCCTCATTTGTGTGTGAGTTTATGAGGAAAACCCAATTTTAAAACAAAAAATTTCATGCCTGCAAGAAAAGTGTGAATCCACGCTACTATGTATGTGGGACAATCAAGCTAGTATAATCTAGATAAATAAATACAGCACTTCACGGTATCATATCCTTTAGCAATGTCTAAAGTAACTAAAGCTGCATATTTATTATGCAGGTGCTCGAAGCTGGCGTTCTATATCAACATTGGGATCCAAAATTTAACAACCATCCCTGAACCCAATTGAGAATGGACCTATAGTAATAAGTTCAATAATTCGTATATTGATGAGTTTCTTAACCAGTTTTACCGAACTGAATGTCAGTGCGAATAGCCTTATGTTATACAACATGTATGCTCCGTGGTAATTTTTGAGCAAAAATATATGATTTTGGCAAGTTTTCATTCTGGCGGTTCGCATGCATTTCCTAGCGAATAATTTCCAAGTTCAAGAAGAAGATTAGGTGATTGCTGGAGTAAAACATTTAACATAGAATTCGTAATTCTATCTGGTCCTGGAGCTGTCCTCGTTAAGAATAATATTGCGTGACTCAACTCAGCTAAAGGAACTTCTGGAAGTTCATGCGAGTTTACCAGCATAGGGTGAATAGCCGAAAGATTAGCAGTAAAGTGGTGTTCTAAAGCTTGTGCAATGTCTTCTAGAGGGCAGTTCACTTTTCGTGACGCCAAACCATGATTTTTACTACAAAGGCTTTGGCAGTACTTTTCTTGTCCGAAGATATTCGAACAAAGCGAAACTTTTTTTTTATTAAGAAAGGTAACCTTAATGTCTACCTTGGTATTTTATTCGCGCGGTTATCTTCACTCTTGAATACGCCAGCAAGAAATTCATAGCGCTTCCAGTTTGCTAGGCACTGAATATGAAGAAGTTTTTTGTTAGCAGCTTTTCGTATTTTATAATCGCGCGCACACTCATTGTTCTGCGATTGAAAGGAGGTTTTTTTGGATGGTATAGCAAATTCCAATTCTTTCCTACATCCCTTCATTATTGATACAATGAAAGATGTAATCTCCTTAGAACTGATATTCTGTAGTTTAGAAATGTGAAAATGCAGGCAGGCTTCAAATTTGCCATTGTGGAC
This sequence comes from Rhipicephalus annulatus, assembly GCA_013436015.1. Taxonomy (NCBI): domain Eukaryota; kingdom Metazoa; phylum Arthropoda; class Arachnida; order Ixodida; family Ixodidae; genus Rhipicephalus; species Rhipicephalus annulatus. The sequence goes on along the minus strand of WOVY01009321.1, from coordinate 722,365 downwards.
GTATCTGCGCTCTGGCTAATCGAAAGTTATCGAAGGACAAGTAAAATAAAAAAAACTACATGAAGATGGTTGCTGTTAGCTACCGAGTCAACATGAGCCCATGACAAAACTTCGATAGCATTGCAGCAAAACGTCCAATCTATTATTCTGATCTCGGACAAATGTAACATGGCCTTTCTAGAAGGAACATAAATTTACACACTGTGCGTCTATGAAGATTTTCTGTGACAGGGGCTAGTTTGCACTCTTATGTAAACCTATCGAACAAGGTAGCTATTTTCGCGGTGTCGAAGTCGTGGATGTGTTGTATTTACCGAACAGCGTTCAGTTACAAAAAACAATGGGGGACCTTTATGCTTCGCCTTCAAGAGTTGAATGCGATAGTAAAATCTGGCCCGTAGTGCACCCTTCAACCGCTATATGCATACTTATTATTATGTTTATTACTTACACACACACACGCACATCCCGGCCATGCGGGTCTAGTGGCTAAGGTACTCGGCTGCTGACCCGCAGGTCGCGGGATCAAATCCCAGCTGTGGTGGCTGCATTTCTGATGAAGGCGGAAATGTTGTAGGCCCGTGTGTTCAGATTTGGGTGCACGTTAAAGAATTCCTGGTGGTCGAAATTTCCGAAGCCCACTACTACGGCGTTTTTCATAACTATATGGTGGTTTAGAGACGTTAAACACCACATAGCAATCAATCAATCAACAAACGCGCACAGTAAATTTTAAGAGCGCGCGTGCGGGAATGACACATACAGGTTTTTGATCTAAATCAAGAGTGACGTGCCCTCCATGATACGCACCACGCGCTCGTCATCTCGAACACATAAACTGTCTCAATGCCAAACAGATGGCAGCGCAACATCGAGCATTTGCTGTTTGCTTGATCAACGCCTCTGAAAAGGCAGGAATTGTTTTCCACCAGATGGACATAGTTGTCTAGATTCGGAGCTTTTTGAAGGTTTCTGTGTGTTTTTAGCGGCGATAGCTGCTTTATCCCGGCCTTTTTCGACGTACTTTGATATTTCCCAAAATGCCCCTAGAAATCGCCGAATGGGCTCGTTTTCGTCATGACACCTGTCAAACAAAATGCGTTAAAGGGGCCCTGAAACACTTTTTCAAGTAAGCATGAAATGAATCAACTAGAAGAGCTTATTGCATTACAAGTTCAACGCCACCAATATTTTAGGAATCCGTCCAATGCTAGTAGAGACAAAGGTTTGTCGCATGCTGCAATTGCATTCTCTCTCGTCCCGGAAAAAGCGCTGGAAGCTAAGGAGGGTGGGGTGTGAGGGGCAAGAAAACCACGTCACCTACGCCTCGTGACCTTGGGCACTTTTTTTTTCTTCGAATGTTCGGCTTTTTTAGTGTGATCACGCGCGCACGCGTGGACAAGTAGTGGCCTTCCGCAGCAATCTCTTTGACGAACTTTTTCGTTCACGTACGATTTTTCGCTCACAACCAACGGGGCCGATGCTGACAGTGGAACTTCTGCGACACGAGATCTCCAAGGCGATTGGGTTAAAACGGTCAGTCATGAGGTCACAGCCCACTAGACAGTGCCAGCGCACCAAACCCGCCATCACGTTCCTGGTGTAAAAAACACTATATGGATTAAGTTTAGAGTAAAAAGACTTTTGAACAAACTTGACAAGTCTGAACTTGCGTATGAACGTGATGAGATGTTCAAAGAGCGATGCAGAGAACAAACGGCCTTTTTGGGAGCATGTGACAGGGGGAAGCGTTCAATCTAATTCAAGAGATAATGTGATTAGAATAGGTCACCGGTAATATAGGCATTCGCAGGGAACTGAGGGATACAACGGCTTTCGGTTCGACGCACCACGCGAGTTAGCAGCAGAACGCGCTCATTTTTGTACCGCTCCGCTGAAAAAATCACCTCTCCGTGCAATGTCAGTGCTTTAGAAGTAGTTTTTTTTGTTTGTTTTTGCTGATCGTAACTGTGACGATGACGAGCTACGAAAGCCACGAACGGTAAAAGAATATTTTTATCGCACTAAAATGATCTGCAATGCTTTTTTGCTTCTCGGGGGGGGGGGGGGATTGTCAGTTTGGCTAGCAGATCAGTCGATACAAAAAACAGTTTTCGTTGTATTATACGTTACTGCAGATAAAAAGTCATCATTTTAAACATCTCAGGGGCTGGGGATGACGGTGGCAGCGTGCTAAGAGTTCATTTTGGGATAGATGCTTCGGCAGACATCGTCAGTCGATCGGTGTGAAGCGCAGCACTTATTTTTATTCTATTTTATTTATTTATAAAGTACTTTGAACAAAAACTCTAAGCATGAGAAAAAAACATCACTTTAACAGAAAACAACGTTGCAAAATTGTTTTTACAAAATGATTTTGTTTGTAAGATGAAAACAAGAACAACTTGTCATGATACAATTATAAGGAAGTAACAACAGAACCTTATGAGCTCAAAGGGCCAGAGACGTTCGGGGAATGCTTCCCTTAGTTTGTTCCAATCAGCTATAGTTTGTTGAAAAAAGGAGTTGCGAAACGTGTCAGTCCTTGCGAAGATTGGCGTTAGAATATGAGGATAGTGGTTCCGAATTGGTGTGCTTAACAAGAGGAAAGCGTACGCTGCGGTGTACAAGTATAGCCTGTTGTTTGCTATGTCGGAAAGAAACTCTAGACAACATTTTTTCTGCGTTTTTGTAATAGTTGCACTTAGTAGTGGAATGGAAGAGTCAGCTGACTTAAATTTATATAGATACATCATACTGCTTTCCATTGCATTCTTTCTTACTTTTGAATGTTGATTTTGAATGTTGATTACTTTTGAATGAGCGCGCTATAAAACGCATTTCTTAGGCGAAGCCAGATGCTTATTTAAACGCTGATCTTGATCAAGCTGCGCGGCACGGCGGCACATAAACAATACAGTCAGACATAGACGGCGCTGAATAATCAAATCCCAGCGCTTGTTTAACGCACTTCTTTCTTTAGGTGCCATGCCCCACCGTGGTTGTCTAGCGACTAAGGTACTCGGCTGCAGACCCACAGGTCACGGGATTAAATCCCGGCTGTGCAGGCTGCATTTCGGATGGCGGCAAAATTGTTGTAGGCTCATGTACTCAATTTGGGTGCACGTTAACGAACCCCAGGTGGTCGAAATTTCCAAAGCTCTCCACTACGGCGTCTCTCATAATCATACAGTGGTTTTGGGACGTTGAACCCCACATATCAATCAATCCTTTGGGTGCCGTCCTGACGCACAGATTGGCCAAGATAAGCGCAAATGAACTCGTTCAGCGCTTCGTTTAAACTTACTCTTGAGTGAAGCTTTCACGTTTTTTGTCATATATATAGGTGCAATGGCCAGCGCTCATCTCGTATGGCAGGTAGATTTCACCCGCGTGTTCCCATATCTTTTCTAAACACACCTGCGCGACAATTGAATTCTCATTTTAATAGTCGTAGTCAATTCATGCGTAAGCTTTTTTGTTTAGTGTGCAACACACAAGTACCAGTAATAAATTCGTTTTCGCGCACTCTGGCTTCAACGTTCCGTATTCAAACACACTTTCTTCACACCAGCGACCCACTTCATTTTTATTTCATTACATGAGAATTGATACTTGCGTTTGCCTTTCACGCTCGAGTTGGAGCAGCCAACGGCTAAACAACCGACAAAGCTTTATCAGGCCGAAGATAAACGGGCGACCACGCGAGGGAATCCTGAAGAATTTTAGGCTTGCGGCGAAGCGATTCGCCGTCGTCTACTATTCTCGAACCGGAAGCCGGTAGCAGATTGTGCATTCCATATTCCCTCGTTCTTTTATTAGTCAGCTATTCATGCATGACCTCAGGAATGTGCGTCTAAAATCACATCTCTGGGGGCAGCTTTTGTTCTGGCGAAACGCCTTCCATGGTTTTCAATGGCGTCAAAATGCCGCGGCGCAAAAAAGACTGGAAACAGGCAGCGTGCCGATCGCCAGCTCCAGCCAATCAGGCGAGGCCGAATCGAACATGTTCACGAAGTAGACATCACGAAATTAGCTCCTCTGAAGGTAAAACGACAGCAATACACACAGGCACTGATAGCAGGTGAACATAGCTGAGGCCGTCGTTAATCTTATCATCTTCGGTACGGGCCATCCCTAAATATCAAGCGTCGCAAGTTCCAGCCTTATCACTGCTGTTCGCGGCTAGCGCGCAGTCGTACTAAACTTGATCTACCACAAACATGAATGTACTCAAATAATGAGGCGCAATCTGCGGCAAGTTTCAATCAATGTCATTGTTTGTTTAAACCAAGCGCGTTGAAATAACACGTGAGGCAACTCGGAAAAAGCGTTGGTGCGATGCTGAAAACAGAACACGGGAGAAAATTCTTGCAACAAACGCTAACAACAAATCAAGAATGTACAATAAACGGTTGATATGTTGGGGTAACGTCCCAAAAGTACATTGAACAATATGCAGAAACAAGAAAGCACAGTAATAAACCGAGAAGCTGAGTGCATCGGGTTCTGTAAAGTGCTTGAAACTGCTCGAGGCGCGCGACATGCACAATTTCGGGCCATCCATGGCGCCGTTGAGAGTTCGTAACGCCGTATCGCATAACCTCGTATTCTAGAGCTCCTAAACGTCGAATCATCTTGTATGACCCATGGTATCGACGAAGAGGTTTTTCGCCAAGTCCACGTCATCGTATCCAAGCCCAGCACCATGCGTGGTTGCCAGTCTGGTATCGTCGTTAAAGGGTAATTGCAGTGATGGTTTTCTGTCAATCTTTTGCTGGCACTGAATACGCAGACGGGCTGGTTGCCGGGCTTCTTCGGTGCGCGGTAGGTAGGTCATGACGTCGATGCTTTCTTCGTCGGTGCATTTAGTAACAAGGCAGCGACAGTCGTTGCCGGCTTTTCTACATAGATTTATACTTGTAGGCGAACATGTGCGTCGTTCGTTGTACGGTCATGTTGTACGCGACTTTCACGTGGGTAAAGATTGCAACTTTTGCGTTGTGCTCGACCTCGACATAATACATGGCAAGCATGTGGGTGACATTCTCGTTCAGACGTTTGGTGAGACCATTGGCTTAGGAGTGGTAGGTGGTAGTTTGTCGGGGGCTTGTGTGGTTATTTGCGGAGAAAATTGCGTGGTGCGCCGTGATGTTGCATGTGACAGACAGCGCGCAACTGTTTTGTTGCTAAGCGTGAATCAGCGGTGGTTGTTTGTGATCGCTGGGCGAAGATGCTTTCGCACTCAGCATACACGCTGCCCTGCTGTTAAAATCAATGTTGCTTGTGTGGCTATTATCACGCGTTCCCGGTGAGCCCGTGAAAAATCATGGCAAACGAGATGTAAGATGTCATGATGCGCATTCCATTTAGCTCGTGGTTCCCTCGCCGGACGTCGTATCTTGGTTTTGATATATATATATATATTTGTTGAATGCTGACATTAGTCCAAGCTTAGTGTCCATTCTTTTGGTAGCTTGCACGATCCTTAACGTTCATGGAGATGTTAATTTTATTACAAGTTTATTGTATTGTTGTATGTTATCTCACACCAGCTATGTTCATATTACCATACCACGTACACTGACATTATTAACTCCAGTATTACTAAACTTTGTTTTATTGCAAATAACATGACCTGATCATCCTAATTATGACGGTTTACTATGCTTTTCTTGTTCATTTCAGTCAAAAGAACAATGGGATGAGTACGTATTGGCATGAAACTTATAAATGTTGTTAAGTGTGAAAGTTCAAACGGTACTTTAGGTGTTTGTGCTTGCTCCTAATGCGCTATAAACTATATTTTAATTTGTTTTAATTTTGAAGCACTCCCTTGAATATGTTCGAGGAGACAATTTTCAACTGTGAAGTATTTCTAATGCAGTAGGAATTTTAAGCGTTCCCGTTCATCCGTCCATCCATTCATCCTACATCCATCCATCCACGTCTGGGTGGCCTCGTAATTGCTTTATATGGGTTAGACCAAAATGAGTATGGTAGCGGGAGAAGACTTGAGAATATTATGTGGCTGGTCATGGTATGAAAAACTTAATATCCTAATACGTATGTGGTCAAACCCCATTCACCGAACACTTGGGGCGCAAACCTGGGTGGTGTCATATTTACTTCGCTTGGGTTAGACCAAAATGAGTATGATAGCGGGAGAAGACTTAAGGATATCATCTGGCTGGTCGCGGCATGAAAAAACTGAAATCCCGCCACGTATGTGGGTTAACCCCATTTACAGGACACTTGGGGAGCAAACAGCGTACGTCAGACCGTGGTGTGCGGGACGCCATGGGTTACTGACAGTTTATATACTTAGGAATAGTGAAAGCAGACGCTCGAAATTGAAATGCTACAGATTTAAGTAAAAATCACAGTCACTCGACTGATACGACAGCTGTAATTAGTAAATATGAGGGTACCAGTGTCAGGTTTATGTGGACATTCATGTCGTGAATTATGCCAGAATAACGTACAACCATTTTGCACGGACAGCCACGTTTAGCACTGCAACGACAGCACAGAAAAGCATACACATACTGCAGAACTCCTACAGACCCAAGCAAACAGGTCAAATGGATGCCCTAACAGATTGAATTTCCCCACTTTTGTCCGTAAAGAGTCCCCATCTTTCCATAGGTGAACATTCAGATGAATGATAGTCCAAATATAATACTTGTGAACCCAGCAGGAAGGTTCCTGAAGATTGCGCGGACCCTTCGCAGCACTAGCCGATGGAGCGTCTTGACGACCAGGTCTAGAGCGTAGACAAGTCGTGGTCTTGCCTTGGGTAGAAAACGTCGTTGCATCCTCCCTGCACCACCTCTAAAAATGTTCTTTCTCTTCCAAGTTTTCCCGACCTTTTGGCCCAGCACCAGGAAGACATTTAGTACTGAAGGATGGCCCCGCGAGCGTAGTTTGCGGTCATCACTGCCCACCCGGCGCGGGGTGTTTTTCTTCGCCCAGCGGATCAAATATAAACGCAGGCATTCCGAGAGCCAAGGTCTTCTCCACCACCTTTCGGGCTCAAGTTGCCGCATAGTTTTGTACTATCTTACACGCAAATGACTCGCATAACGGCTACCTTTCCAGGCATCACCGACTTCACGGCTCGCTGGCGGGGGCGTCCATGACTCAAACGTGACAACCATCAAGCATTAAATTGGCGTATTCTGCGTGGCAATGACGTATTCTACCACCCAGCCACGCCAGGTCTCGAAACTGCTTTTGAAAAATGCCCTATGAGGCTATAATGTTTTTGAAATGGGAGTGGCGTTGGAAGCTGGCTGTATAATTTATTGAACATTACATTTATACTCCTATCATACAGGCATCAGGTCAAGTTCAGGACAGTTGTATGCTAAAGCGTCGTCAACAGGAGTAGGTCTACGTAGCACTTCCAAGCGCCACCAACCTAGCAAGCCTAAACGTTACGTAACGGCTTACCACTTTCTGGTGGCGGTAATAATCATGTTGCGAAAGGTGGTCGTAATGGCCATTGTCACACAAGTCTAAACAAGTGGTTACATAAAAATTAATCATGGTTTCAAAAATGTATGCGCATGCAATTGTACATATATGTATGATTATTTCGTGAAGTTTTGCTCAATAAAAAAAATTACACCACAGTCACCCCCCTACGCGTGCATTGAAAACATTAATACTAATGGTGCGACAAGCTTTAGGCCAGAGAGCCCACAATAGAGTGGTAAAGCTTAGACTGCCTGTCTCAGCGTCAGAATCTCATTGCGCGCTAGCAGCGTCTCTCGGGACTATAAATAAGGTTTCACTATTCAATCACCCATCCCTGGGCGCATAGGATGAGGCGAATTGACACAGCGGATAGCCTCTGATATACACCGACTGATTCACTGGTGTGCCCATCCAGTCCGTGTATTGCGGACCAGCTGGTCTTAAAATGCTCAATTTGACGCAGATCCCGCGGCAGTTCAACACGTGCTGCCTATACCACGTTTGTCCGTGAAGAACAGCTTGCTTCTGCACATAGAAACCCTCCAGCACTCCACGCCTGCGCCCATTCCTCTGCGTGGATCAGACCTTCCCGGCCGCTTGACTAGCCGAGACGCGCGCGCCGGAGTGACCACGTTCCGCGGAGGCGACGACCTTAAGAAGGCGCCCAACGAGAGCCTGTCGCGCCAACTCGCTACTGATAACAAAGACGCGCTAATGTGTTGAAGCTCTGAGAACCACCAAACGGCGTATAGTGTACATGAATAGCTTGCCGTTAGCTTTTCGGTAAAACGCACTCTCCGTGGCGTAGTTGCCAGCACCACGTGCTGCCAAGCGAGAGGTTACTATTTCGATGCCGCACGCACGATGGAATAATTTTCTGTCGTTTTTATTTTCTTCGCATTTTGGTAAATCATATTTTACAATGTCATGTCCATGACAGAAAGACGTCGGTGAAGCCGTAATGGAACCAGCAGCAAACAATTTCGTATTAATAATATCCAGGATGGAACAGGGTTCAAACTTAGCTCTGCTCTGTGCAAGCGCAGTATCCTGGTACTGAGCCGTAGTGCAGCCCGCAACTGCTATGCTTAAAAATGCCCTGCAAGCCCTATGTCGGAAAGGAACCGCGTTAACATATGAAATCTAAGGTGGCGCAAGATTAAAATAATAACCTGGCGTCACATAATGCTAATCATATAACCAGACGTAACACAATATGAATTACACTAAGACTGCGTCTTTGAATGCTTCCTAACCATTTCAAAGGGCTCATCTATAAACCTAAAGCGTCATCACCTAGTGAATCGATTTATCGAGTCAGTACTTTGAGAGTGTAATATCATTGTAGTCCTAAGAGAGTTCGCAACAGGTTCTGGAAATGCCGGTTTCTAAGCTTTCGCTGCGATATTGCGGCACTTTCTGTGCAGGCGTGGCGTTTGTTAAAGATTTATTGTCAGCACAAGAACAAGTAGACGCATGGTGATCGAAATGGCTTCATTTTGCAGTCACGGCAAACCATAGTAGGCGCTTGCGATTGCATTGATTGTAGAGTACTACAACTACTGTCGGCGAAGCAATCTTTGTCCAACTCATACGAAGTGAAGTGGAATCTTTTGCACCAATAGGCTGAACTATGTATTGTTCAATACTACTGTACAGTCGTACATGGTGAAAAGACCACAAGCGCCAAGAAAACCTCACATCTTTCTCACCAGCTTTCTTTTTACTATTCCAGAAACGACAGACCATGGCCAGTTTTGGCTAGCATAGCTAATATACGAACCTAATATTGGGGGTTTTCTTGTCGCTTTATTGCAACTATTTCATAAAACGGTGAATAATGATGTAGCGCTTCGTTCTCGGAGTTTGAAGTTTTCAGGAGAACTCACGTCCAATTAGAACAAGTGAATATTGAGTAATATTCGAACACAAGGAGAATGCCCTTTAACATTTCATAATTTGCAGTGTAAGTAACGTATAGCACATTAGAACTTTAGGTTCCTTTTCCCATCTGGTTAATATCTGTGACTCAAGGTTTACGGCCACTAAGATTCTTTGCCTTCCACATATTACTTGTCTTGATTACATAAATTTTTCAAGATTTCGAATTCATGCATGACATTGCCTGATAAACTGCTGACGTCACTCCCTTTCAGAAAAATACCCATTCAGTTACAAGCTACATTGTGCTCAATAAGAATGAATCTAACTGTCACCTGTAAGTATGACGTGCTATGTTACATGTCCGTACAATTTTTTATGAGTGAGTTAAGTTAGCATTTCAATTACTGTTAATTTTTATACCTGAAAGTCATTGTTGCATCGGCACGCACCACGACTGAGGATAACGAATCCATGCACTACAGCGATGCCACGCAAGATTCGTTTATTCTAGTAGGCACTCCCACAAATTCAGTAACGCTCAACTTCAGGAAACATTGAAGCACCTCAGAAAAAAATAATGCCAGAGGGAAAGATATTTGAGTTCAAACGCTTATGTTGTTACGAGTTATCGCACCCTCCTCCAAAAAAACATCTGGTGTTCACTTGCTTTGCATTGCATGTATATTTGTCCAGCTGCTTACTTGCATAAGAAGTTTACAATAACTGCTGATATTATGAATATTACAGAATCTTTTGCCACACTTCTCCGCCTAAAACAGCAGTGGTCAGGAGCAGATGTTTTCAGGCTCCCTAGAAACCCACGGCGGTACAGCATCCTTATGAATAAATGACCAGTGTCTCCAAGCGCCTCACCACTTCTGCACAAAATAGCCGCCATTTCATCCGGAGTCATACGCTCCCACTTAGCACTCATAAAAAACATTACCTGTTTGTATGCTACACCTATCGCTGCGGGTCGCCCCGCCGCGGTGGTACTCGGCCGCTGACCCGCAGGTCGCGGGATCAAATTCTGGCTGTGGCGGCTGCCTTTCGGATGGAGGCGGAAGTGTTGTAGGCCCGTGTGCCCAGAATTGGGTGCACATTAAAGAACCTCAGGTGGTCTAAATTTCCGGAGACCTCCACTCCGGCGTCTCTCATAATCATATGGTGGTTTTGGGGCGTTAAAGCCCACAAATCAATCAATCGCAGCGGGTATTGCGGTCCCATTGATTAGCTTCAGTGGTGCGCCATTGGCGCTGCTGATCTGGAAGGACACATTTGGGATATGTATTAAAGGTGATTTTACTTGTTGAAGTAATCATCATGACGTTGGAGGCAATAAATGCTGTCACGGAGTATGTTCGTACAAGTGGAGAGCGCTACGCACCAAGTTTTACTCAATCGCAGCGAGTTTGAATTGGTTGCAATGACACATTCATAGGGGATTCAAAAAATAGTCCTTAAGTCACGTTCATTTAAGTTGCATTTCACTTCAAGGAGTCAGAGGTCACGCCATTTTGGCGGGTCGAAGAATTGTCTCTCATTGTCAACCTAGGGTACTACACCAATGTTCACCTGACTACATTATATATATATATATATATATATATATATATATATATATATATATATATATATATATATATATATATATGAGATATAACAGACAGTAATGCCAAGGAATGTACAGGGGAAGTTATTAAAACCAATGGAATGTAAATAAGAAGAAAGAAAAGTGGATGAAAAAATTACCAACTGTGAGCAGGAATCGAACCTACGACCTTTTTCCTGCTCACAGTTGGTAATTTTTTCATCCACTTTTCTTTCTTCTTATTTACATTCCATTGGTTTTAATAACTTCCCCTGTACATTCCTTGGCATTACTGTCTGTTATATCTCATTAATATTGTGTTAAAACACGGAAAAACGAGCCCTTAGGTATACACTTCTTTCCCTTATATATATATATATATATATATATATATATATTCATATATATATATATATATATATATATATATATATATATTCATATATATATTATATATTTATATCTATATTAGGGGACAAATTATTTAGAAGCTGTCAAGGCAATAAACACATTGTGTATAATTCTGAATTGTGTGTTGTGGTAGGTTTGTTGGGGTCCCCAAGGACGTGGTGGTTCATCAGCAGTGTCGGTGCCAATAACACCCAGGTGTGGTGGTCTCGTCGCTAAAGCACTCGGCTGCTCACTCGCAGTTCGCGTGATGGAATCTCGGCTCCGGCGGCTGCAATTTCGATAAAGGCGAAAATGCTGTAGGCCCCTGTGCTTAGATTTGGTTGCACTTCAAACAACCCCAGGTGATCGATATTTCCGGAGCCCTCCGCTACGGTGTCTCTCATAATAACAAGATAGTTTTGGGACTCGAAACCCATCATATAAATCAATCAATCAATAAATTGGTGTCAATAACAGTGCGCTATAACTTCGACCGTCAACACCAACACTATCACATGGGACATCCACGGAGGCACAGCACCAATGCCACCACGAACACCATTTCTAGGAAGGGTGAAAGTTAAGCGTAGCTGCAGTTGATCCTGCAATTATATTAGGACTAATACTGTTGATGACGCAGGCTACCTTTAGAGCTGAGAGGACAGGGCAGTTGTGCTAGATTTTTGTAGACTTCGCCGCGAAAGGACGTGTGAAACATGTGCATGTACATTTTTGTGTTACCGAATTGATTCATATGTGGGGTTTAACGTCCCAAAACCCCCATAAGATTACGAGAGACGCCTTGTTGGAGGGCTCTGGCAATTCCGACCACCTGGGCTTCTTTAACGTGCACGCGAATTTGAACGCACGGTTGTCATACCATATTAGCGCAAGCCGTGGCAGTACTTCCGCCAAAACTGCTTTCAATTGACCGATCTACCTGTGACTATCTTCAAGGCTGTATCACCGATGTTTTTTTTTTGTTCGATTGGAAATTTTCAGTGGTGGCACAAGACTGCATGTGGCTCCCAGACCAAAAGCTGGCTTTTTGATCCTCCTGTACTGCCCAACTTGCCATTTCAGTACTACAGCTCCACTCCATCAGTGAGCATAATGCTTTCTTTTATTTCGCGCTTTTCAGTTGTCACGGGTCCCATTAATTAGGGAGGCGATCGCCGGGCAAATTCCAAGGGTCGAAGTATCGACCCCCCGAAGCGCACCACGAAAGCGTGGACAATTTAGAAGTGGTCCTTTTTGGCGCGCCAGCGGACGCCGGCTGTGGCTCAAAGAACAAGTCAGAGCCGAGAGTTGATAAACCAACAAAGTTATCTTCTCAATAATGGCAGATCGAAAACAATACACAAGTATGCACACTCCACAATAGTTGAGTACAATATGTCACCAATCAATCAACGTACTACACAGTACAATCAGCCACACTCGATACGACGGACACAGACAACAATACACGCTACAATGCAGTCACATGCATTGAACAACCAAGACACTTAAAGACTAAAGAGTTAGAAAACTCATTCAGTCCAAAGTGCTTGGAACAAAAGTCTGAATGATACTCTTCCGAGAATCACTCACTCAAAGCTCGGCGTTGTTGTCGTTCCGCTGCTCCCCGAAGTTTCTCTTCCAGGAAACCTCGCCGAAGTTTCTCTTCCAGGAAACCTCGCGTCTTCAAATGGCCACTCTCCAAGCTTCAAACTTCTTCGCCGGAAACACGTCGGCTTCACACACGCAGCTGTTGCCACGCGTCTTTGCTCGTTAGTGGTAAACACACACACTCTTGCCTGTAGCTCGAGTCGTCACCCCTCAGGTGGAAATCATCTTCTTCTCCTGCTTTGTCTCTACGGACAAAACCTTCGCCGACTCCACGGCGGAAACCCTACGCGCTCTGGCGCTAACTTCCGTCTTCTCCTGTTCTCTCGTCCCGGCTGCTCGAATAAATACCTTCCGCGCGAGATTACAGAAAGTTCTCATCATTTCGTCGGCGCGATGCACAGCGAAGGCTAGGGAGAGGGCGAGACGGTTCGAAGGCCGTCCGCGACGGATGACTCAACCCGGCATCGCCACGCCCCGTTCCATCTAGAAATTTTGAGTGCTTGCTCGGCCGCCGATGTGGGGTGAGGAGGTTCGTCGGCGAAGCCACGCTTTCGCGGGGAGAGGCGCGCGCCCGGGGGTCTTTGGATGTTTGTTTTCTTTTTTTTATCGTTGACCTTGCGGCGTCACTCTGGCGCTTCCTTGCGAGACTTTGGCGGCGCGCCCTTTTTGAGAGCTCGTTTTGTGACATCAGTCGCTGCTGAAACGCATCTTCAAAGCAGGTTTAGTGAAAGAGTTAGCAGCTGGGCTACCAAGAAATTGCAACGATATCTTCATGCGATGCTTATTTAGAAGTGTAGCTGCAAAAACTGCAGTGGTACATTGAGGAGTGAATGCAGAGCAGAGTGGCCAGCACCGCTTAGGATAACCACATTTTGTTGTTTTTTCGCTGAGTATATTATGAAATTTGGCAGTTTCTTGTTGCGCTTTAATGTTAATTTTAATTTTGCTCACAAATATGGAGATTTTGGTGATTGTCTTCACAAGTTCGCAATTCTCATTCACTAACTTGTTTGTCAAGAGCAATGGGTAGCCGAGCTAAAAGTCGTCTGCAGTGTTTCCCATCAAAGAGGCGACGGTGAAGTCCTTAGAAAGAACTAAAGTAGTGATTTAACGACATACTGAGCGCTAAAAAACAGGCACATGAGAGAGAGCACAACACAATGCATCTCTCTTTCATCTCCCTGTCTCTTAGCGCTCAATGCGTCGTCAAGTTCCGTTTACCAACACGCCCAGAAAATGGCAAAGTAGTACCATTCGTCTGTGTGTGCAAGCTCCTCCTTTCTCCTGTGCTCGGTAATGCGAGGGTCATCTTGTCCGTTTTCTGTCACGGGTTTTATGTTGTTTGATTCCTGGCCACAGAAGCAAGCGCATGCTCACAACAAAACCAGATTACACTCTCTATATACTGGGAGAGGATATGCCTGGGTCCGCAGTGTCCTGGTAGACACCATATAGGCGCGGCTGCAGCTGCAGGGAGAGGGGGTAGAGATAATGGCGCGTTGTGGGTGATACTTTATTATTTAAAGACGATATTCTTTCTTGGGGACCATCGACGCAAAAAGTTTGGTCTGCCTGCCTGCCTGCCTGCCTGTCTGTTTGTATGTATGTATGTATGTATGTATGTGTGTATGTATGTATGTATGTATGTACGTATGTATGTATGTATGTATGTATGTATCCATGTATGTATGTCTGTTCGTCCACCCTTAAGAAAACGAGGCACTTCAAACAGCACTTGCGGATATCCCAAACGGCCGAGCACATCAGCAGCGCCCACCAATGTTGCTTATGATCCGACGTTCATACTTGTGCGATTGTCAATTAAAAAGCAATTATCGCACATATCTGAGGCACAATAACAACGCGTATATGTTCAGTTTGTGCGTATTTTACTAAAAAGGGCATACATAACTTATTTTAGAACCGTAGCGTTAATCACGTGGCGCCGACCATGAAACGCTTGCACAAAAAGGGAAGTGTTTCCAACGTTTTGCAAAGACGACACGGTGGTGGTACCTACCCATCGCCTTGCGTTCTACATCTTATCACCTCTGAGACGGGTGTGCGTGCCAGTCTTAAGGCCACGTGTTTCGTTTTCCAAGATAACTGCCAGATAGCACTCATGCCTCACGCGTGACGTGACTTGGTGCCCTCGTTCGCCTCCGCAGCATGCTCGAGGCACTTTAACGCAGCGCCTCCAGAATATCATTCACCGATTTTCTTGCGTAGAACATCAACTAAACGTTTTGTTCGATTCCTCTAGAAGCAAGACTATAATCTTTTGACAATATTTGCAGAGTCAAATGCAGATATGGGATTAATTTTTTTCTACCGACCTTTTTAGACACAAGGCCAACATAGGGCCCCCTCTATTTTCCATGAACTCAATGTGTGAGGCATTGTTTAAGCCCTGCTTAAGGCGACGAGTGAAAGGGGGGTGCTATCCCTCACAAAATGTTTCACCCCACATGCTAACGCCTATGATTAAAGGTTGCGCTCAAACACAAATTGGGCAATCACCAACAACTTTAATTATGCGCTGGCAAACCTGCCTTACCCAATCGAAGACTGTCCTCGACACAAGTTTAATGAAGGAGCTGTCTTCTTTAATTCAGCAATACCGCTTTAGAAAATAAGTGATTCATCAAGTCCCATTCCTAATTAAGGTACAATTTTGTTATAGTTAAAATTTATTTAAAGAAGATAAAAATTTCTCATGCTCCCGCTTCTTTTGGGCTTTTTGTGATTAGTATTGGCTTATTTGCTCAGTAGCATCTGGCACCGCGGGTGTGTAAATTCATGCGTACTCTGGCACAGTGTTCTTTTCTTTCCGCACTCCTCCAGTACGGCGAACTCAGTTTAGGAATTGTGGACGTGGTAAAACCTTCCAAGCAGTCGATGGGCTTAGGGGTGCTATACCACCAAAAGCAGTGAAACATTCATCTGTTTTGAAGGACTCCACTTTTAAATAAGAAAATTACTATGCATGAATTGAGACGACTTTATCGGAATAAAGCTCTCTACGAGATGACCCGTTATAATCGAAAGCTCTTCGCGGTCACTTGAAAAACTGGTGTACACATACAGCTGAAAGACAGTGTGCTCAATAACGCTCCAAATGACCAAAATTGTGAATAGCTATCCAGCTACGTTACAAGTGTTGATTCATTGATATGCATAGTTTAACGACCTAAAATAAGAATATTGTTACATAAAGTAAAGTATATTAATGGGGTTTTTTAATGGGCCCTGAGTCCGCGATCACTGTATAATAATGATGATCTCCACCGCCATGGCTCGTACCCACTCAGGGGAATCGCAGTGGAGGCAACGTCGTCTTCCTTCTCTATCCGCGCTTCCCTTGTTTTCCCTGGTAGTGATACCCCGTATCACTCCTCCCGTCTCAGACGAAGCCCTCTGGGCGAGTCATTCTTGCATCCTTTGAGTAAACGGCTTCAGGCGGGCAACATGCGTCACCTCTGTCTTGCATGAACCTCTGCCACTAGTGGTGACACGTGCGATTTCATAGTTGACCTCACTGAGACGACGGAGTATCACAAAAGGACCGGCATAGTGTGCCAGTAGCTTTTGGCTCAAGTCACGTCGGCGTATTGGGGTCCACACCCACACTAGATCACCAGGGGCATAGGTTACATGCCTGTGTTGACTGTCGTAGCGAGTTTTGGAGGACTCTTGCGCTGCCAGTGTAGGTAAGCAGGCAAGTGGACGTGTCTTTTCCTCACGACACAATGTTTCCGCAATTGTTAAATCGTCATGGACGACAAAAAGAAAGATAGTGTCCAGCGTATGTCGAGGTGAGGGAGCGTAGAGCAGATAGAAAGGGCTGTAGCCTGTCGTTTCGTGTTTCGACGTGGTGAAGGCGTACGTGACGAATGGTAATACTTCATCCTAGTTTTTGTGGTTGGAGGCGACGTACATTGGCAAAATGTTGATCAACGTTCGGTTTGTGCGCTCGGTGAGGCCGTTAGTTTGTGGATGATACGCAGTTGAGTGTCGGAACTTGGAAGCACACAAATGAAGTAATGATTCGACGATATCAGCGGTAAATTGTCGTCCAACGTCACTTATTATCACGCGAGGAGGTCCGTGTCGGAGGATGACTGAATTCAACAGGAACTCCGAAACCTGGACTGCCGTGGCGGAGCATAAGGCAGCCATCTCGCAGTACCGCGTCAGGTAGTCGGCGCATACAATTATCCACCGGTTACCTTTTGAGGAGCGTGGAAATGGTCCCATCAGATCAATGCCGACCGTTTCAAAAGGGGAACCGGGAGGCTTTACAGGTTGTAGGTGACCAACTGGACCCGAGGAGGGCCGCTTATGGCTCTGGCACTGCATATAGCTGGCCACGTAGTTCTTAATTGTCTTGCTCATTTTCGGCCAATAGAACCGCTCTTTCGTGCGACTAAGTGTTCGTGCGGTGCCTAGATGGCCAGAGGTGGGGCCATTATGCGTGAGACGCAGAACAGACGTTTGGAGAGACGCAGGAACAACCAGCAGAAAGCGGGCGCGCGCCATAGACAAGTTTCTCTGGTAAAGAAGACCATTTCGGACGCAGAATTGGCCTTCGCCTAATGAATTTCTCGCTCCAGGTAAGAGAGCTTTTAAGCTTGGGTCATTACGCTGCTCAGCGGCGAAGGCCACGGCATCGGAAAAGCCAGACGACAGAAGAGCGATAAGGTGGTCAAAGTTATTGGCTTCCCAATCTGTCGATGGTAGCGGCATTCTAGAGAGGCAATCCGCATCAGCGTGTAGACGGCCAGTCTTGTATGAGATGGTGAAGACATGTTCTTGCAAACGAATGGCCCATCGTGCGAGGCGGCCGGATGGGTCACGAAGGTTGACCAGCCAACACAGGGAATGATGATCTTTGACGATAGTGAACGGGTGACCATAGATGTATAAGCGAAACCGTTGCACGGCAAAGACTACCACTAGACATTCCTGTTCGGTCACTGTGTAGTTGCGTTCAGGCTTGCTTAAAGGACGACTTGCGTACGCCACAACGTGTTCCTTCTTGCTAGAACGCTGAACGAGAACGGCACCGATACCGATGCCACTTGCGTCTGTGAGAATTTCTGTGGGCGACGAAGGATTGAAGTGCCGAAGTATTGGCTGCGAAGTTAACAAACACTTTAGCTTGTGAAAAGCGGCATCAAACTCGGAGGTCCACTGAAACAGGCTGTTCTTGCGTAGAAGGCTCGTCAGGGGGTGAACGACATCCGCAAGTTTGGATACGAACCGGCGGAAAAACCAGCAGAGCCCGATGAAGTACGCAGTTGTTTCACAGATTTAGGACGCTCGAACAATTCAACGGCCACTGTCTTTTGTAGGTCAGGTGTAATGCCATCTTTGTCGACGAGATGTCCTAACACCAATGTATGTCGCTCGCCAAAGTGGCAAGTTTTTGAATTCAATACAAGGCCAGCTTTTTCAATGCAGCTGAGCACGAGGTCTAGGCGAGTGTTGTGCTCCTCAAACGTACGTCTAAGAATTACGACATCATAAAAATAACACATACATATATGCCATTTTAAACCACGCAATATAGAGTCCATAAATCTTTCGGATGTCGCAGGAGCATTACAAAATCCGAATGGCATAACGTTGAACTCGTAAAGTCCGTCGGTCGTAACAAATGCCGTCTTTTCTTTGTCAGCTGCGTGCATCGGAATTTGCCAGTAACCTGATCTCAGGTCGACAGATGAAAAGTAGGACGCGAAATGCAGGCAGTCTAGAGCGTCATCGATGCGCGGCAGTGGATAGACGTCTTTCTTGGTAACAAAATTCAGTCGGCGGTAGTCAACGCAAAACTTCCACGTACCATCCTTCTTCCTCACTAGAATGACGGGAGCCGCCCACGGACTTGCCGATTCTTGTATTCATCCCTTTTCCAGCATTTCTTGGACTTGCTCGTTGATGATCTTGTGCTCCGATGGTGCCACTTGGTAAGGTTTCTGCCTAATGGGATGCGCCGACTCGGTGTGGATCTGACGACGTATCGGGGACGCTGGGATTGAGGGCCTTTGGCTATGTTTAAAAAAATTGAACACTTTCAAGTGCTTGGATAGAACGTCGAGCAGAGTATGACGTTCGCTTTGGTCAAGTGACTTGCTGACCATTTGTAGCGATTGGGCATTTTCTGAACCTTCTAAGCCTAGATGTTTATTTTGGATGGTAGCATCAACAAGCGCAACCAGCGTCGTACATGATTCGGGTCTAAATACTGCAAGTTTCATGCCACCTGGCAGAATGGCAGGCTCCATGGCACTGTTCATTATCCACACACCTGCCCGTCCATCAACGACTGACACTATACAATGGGGAATGAGAATTTTCTTTTTCAGGCATGCAATCGGTCAAGGGGTACGTGGCTGCTCAGAGTAACGACTCCTCTCGGAAGGCATGGGATAGTGGTGCCGGCCTTTCGGAGGCACTGTAGACTGGCGATGTTAGGTAAACAGGCGAGCGAAAACTTCGTTCGTAGTTGGGAGGTGGTTGACGGGGGAATCCAGCCTGCCGTGTGCCTTGATATGCATAAGCGTCTGCTGCGTTGATCGATGGTTGCCATGGTAGAAAAGAAACAGGAGTCCGCACACGTTCTGGTTCGCTTACGTACACATCCTGAAAATCGCTGGGGCGATGATAGGTCTGCTGACATCGAAGCAGCTCTTCTCTTACAATCTGCTGTATGGTTAAAGCAAGGTCGTTAGGTGGCACTGTTTCAACACTAGCCACAGTGGGGACGTTGGACAGGCGGCCGAATTTCGGAGGAATTCGTCGCATCTTGCGGGATTCAAAAGTACGACAGTGCTTCATCACGTCGGACACGAACTTCAAGCAGTCTTTCCCAATTAAGAAATTGTACACGTCTTCGGCTATACCCTTGAGAACGTGTCCAACCTTGTCTTCTTCAGAAATTCTTCCATTCGCCTTCTTGCGCAGCTTTAATATTTCTTCAATGTATGTCGTACATGTTTCTGCTGGAAGCTGTGCCCTCTGAGATAATGTCTGCTCTGCGCGTTTATTCTTTGCGTCCGAATCGCCGAAGCACGTCTGCACTTCTTCAACAAAACGTTGCCAAGTCGTGAACATGTCCTCGTGGTTCTCGTACCACATGAGGGCGGTGTCAGTTAACGAAATTACGACATGATTGAGCTGTTCGTTCGAGTCCCAGTCATTGCTTCTGCTCACCCGCTTGTAGTTTTTGAGCCACACATCGACGTCTTCTCCTGAGGTCCCACCGAAGTTTGGTGGCACTCTGTAGTACGGCACGGAACCCGTCAGAGTTGGCCTCGAAGCGTTGGATGGCTGCTCTTAGTCCATTATGATCGGCGAACGTGGAAGTCCGGCGAGGCGGCGGCTGCGACGAAGTCGTGGTAGTGAAGCTCCCTTCTTTGGGTTCGTCCTACCCAGCACCTTCCAACCAAATTGTTACATAAGGTAAGGTAAATTATTGGGGGGTCTTTGTTGGGCCCTGAGTCCGCGATCACAGTATAATGAAGATGATCTTCACCGCCATGGCTCGTATCCCCTCAGGGGAATCGCAGTGAAGGCAACGTCGTCTTCCTTCTTTATCCGCGCTTCCCTTGTTTTTCCTGGTAGTGATACCCCGTATCAATATGTTTATGAGCGACGTCATAGGGGAGGGCTCCGGAAATTTAGATCATCTGTTGTTTTTTAACGTGCATTCAAATGGGAGCACAGAGCCCACAAAATTTTTGGCTCCATTTAAAATGCAGTCACCGCTGACGGGATTCTATCCCGTGACTTGTAGCTCTACAGGCAAGTACCTTAACAACTAGACCACTGTGGCGGGGCTATGTTGCAAGTGTTGCGACGCTGAGTCCAGTAGGCCACATATCTGGTAGCGCGCCTTATACGTAGTGTCAATCGTCTATCAAGTCAGATGAGATGCTCTTAGAACGACAAATTCATCTAGATGATTAGGAACTGAGATGTAGACATAAGAAGATCAAGGTATCAAATACGTTAGAAGTGGTTAAAGAAATTAAATCACACTGAATGTCTTTCGATTATAAAGTGCCTTGTTGCCAACCTTGGGCGCATTGTGCGTATCTGCAGCAAATACGGCACTAGACCGTCTTGGCGCTCTACCCACGAAAGCGGTGAAAGACACAACACAATGTACGTTGGTAGGGCACAACCTAAACGCTGCCGAAACATGTCACGAACGCACAAAACTAAGCTTTTGCCCGAGACACCAAAATTTTTCACTCGTTCAGTAACCCAGGCAGGTCTAGTTCCCAAGAATTTTCCCAGAAAGAGTTAGGAGTTTAAAATGTAAGGTGGGGATGAGGTTGTCAACCTCGGAAAGACCAGCTGCCTCGATTGGCCACGTGGCAAACTTGCCTGTCTGCGTTCGGGAGAACAGTAGAGCGGCCAAACAGGATTATCTTCAAACATACCATCCGATCCAGCAGATACTATGGAGAGAAGAGGGATCAGAGGTCGTTGACCAATCTTTCGTCATTTTCCAGGAGTTACTCCTTGACACCTGCGAATTTCGTGAATTCGCTCTTCTCGACAGGTTCTGCGGCGGCTGGTTTAGTATTAGTTTTTGAAGAACCTGTTGTTGGGCGAGTGGGTACAACAGTTTCATGTGTTCGAGCTCAAATTAATTTTTGTAAATAGTCATACTTTTTACCCTGAAGAGCAAATACCTCAGTGGCTTGAAAGATGGACCTGTCGCCCCGTTGCTTGCCCGCAACGCCTCTCGTATCTCGTATGGGGTCGTGGTCACATTGAGCGTACCTGCTTCGTTTGTTTTTTTTTACGGCGCGCCGGTCTGTTGACACCCTTTTTTATGCTTGAGAAAGGTGATTTGCCTGACTCAACTGCACAACCTTGCTTGAAATAGGTAAAAAATCTTCGTTTAGTTAACAACCGCCCAAATAATTGCAATGCTGAATATGGTCATATAATACTTGTAGGGTCAGATCACTAGCAGTAGCAAAGTGGAATAGTAATCTTGTCTGCAGTTTGGCAGATTGCGCTGCTGTGGACTTCACTCTGGAACTGTTTGTCCATATGCAGTCATCAGGTTTTTCGCTAAGACGTCGCTTTGTGCTTTTTATTTTGGGGTTCGACTCGTGGGCTGGCTGAATCGCTGCAATATGAAGCATGGCTTGGAATATGAGAACGTCCGCAACTGAAGCTTTCTTTCGTACTTCATCGCTAAGACTCAGTTCAGCTGGAAAAGCTGGCATGGCTGGCCGTACATTGTAAATGAGTTGTGCAACATGGTGGAGCTTCCCATGCTCTGCTGCAGTAATACCTAGGTATTTAAACAAAATGGCAAGCTGGGCTAGTTGGTGCGTATTCTTAATTGAAAAAAAAAAACAGCGCACGAAAGAAAATGAGAACACCTAAGAGAGTGAGCAGACTCCCTAGCAAAACACCAAAAATTTCAGAGATTTAATTAAAAAGAAGTCGAAGAACGACGGAAAATTAAAATGCTGAAAAATCTAAATGCCTAAAAAACAAAATGCCTAATACATAAAGCAGGAAAGCACTTAAAACACGTTGAAAATGACGCGAACGTCCGTCTATTCGGAGAGAAACTAACAAAGACGCTGCGTGACGTGCTCCTGGGTAGGAAAACCTAACCTGGTTATTTTATGAACATATTTGACGACAAAGTAGGAAGCGAGGAGAAGGCAATGCTGAAGTGATTAGCGACCTTCTTGTAGAATTCTGCCATTGTAATGTCGAGGACAAAGATAGTTCAAATCCATGCTCTTTCGGAAGATTATTTACTTGAAAAGGTATCAAACTAGGCTCAAAGACAACGTCGAGGGAGCGTCCACCCAATGCCACTTTGATTATCAGGCCTGCTAACTTTCGCCATGACGTCACTCATTTCGCCCGAGCAAGATCCCGAAGGGGAGGCTGTGAATTTATCGCCACCATCGTCTCTCATTGAAAAATAAAAGGTTCATGGTGAGTTTTACATGCTTAACAGCTTTGTTCTGCCATTTGGGTTTGAAAAAACGCTAGTTTAATTAATGTATTATGCTTGAAAGCGTTTGAAGGTGCTCCTGTGAACCATTCCAAAATGTCAAAGATTGTGGGTTATCGATTGTGTGGTCGATCGATAAGAGCAAAGATCACGAACCAAGAAAGTGATGAAACAATAAAATAAATTTTAACATTTTTGTTGATTCACCCATGCACGCACACACACACATGCACACTATCTATAGCAAGCGTAGAAACAGTTCCTAGTATTTTGCAGCGTTTGTACAAATTTGTTTGTACACTTTCGAACATCTGTCTTCATAGACACGTAGTTAGTGAGGAGAGCCTGTGGTGCTGCTGTTTTTTCAGCACAATATGAGGGTGATAAGAACCACTGCGGGATAAAAAAAAGCTTTTCGTGTCACGAACCTCTCTTGTAACCGACACAAGGAGCGGCATTTCTATTTTGCTCTGGCCCATCTCGCTGTGTGCGAAGTTGCTTCTATAAGTTAGGGCCAAAAAAAATGTGATTCCTGGGTCTAGGTTAAACCATGTAGCCCTCGTGGGCACTTTTATTGCGCTGCCGGTTCTTGTATAGGTATATTTAGTAGTGGTTTTCAAATTTTCTAGCTCAAAGTAGAGTTCACAAACCTGGTAGCCATTCAGCAAAGCGCTTTACATAAGTTGTCGCACGCATCTAAATATCAACGAAACATACTAGGCTAAGGTGCTGACCACAATAAATTGGCAGGAACACCAGCAAGAAAATACTTTCCAAAAAATCAATTTACTAAGTAATGCAATAGCATTTATTCTATTCTGATCAACCAAGTGAACAGAAGTAATACAAGTCCGCGGCGCTAATCACTAATTGAAAATTGTTTACCAAATCTAAAGGAAAAATGCATGTTTTGAAAGGTACTGCTACGCGCGTTTATTATTTTATTGCCAGGGCTTACGCTAACAAGTACGAAGCACACATGACACCTTTATTTTAGAGCAGGAACGGGACATCTGGAGTGCTATCCGGAGCCCACACCAGTCCTCCCTCACATCTGCCCTGGAAGCTGTCCAAAACCGTGCTACTAGATTCATTCATTCCACTTATTCTTACCAAGCTAGCATATCGTCACTAAAAGCAGAACCAGTTTATCTAATCTGTCTTCGTTGTCGTAGTGCCATGCTATCATTATTCAACAAATTTTATTACAGTGATCTCTGTATTCCACCTTACATCGTTCACCTTACGCGCATACCTCATCGCCGCAGACATAAATTGCAAGTGTCACGCCCACGTGCTTGCACCCTCACACTTTCCTCTTCATTTTTCCCCCGAACAGCAACAGATCGGAATGGACTTTCCCACACCATTACAGCCATTACTAATCCATCAAACGTCTTCGACAAAGTAACAAACTTTCTTACCGATCGAAGTCACCTGGCTACAACATATACCCACCCCTTATGTAATACACCCTTGAGGGGTCTTTAAGGAAATAAAGTGATGTGAAAGTAATGTGATGGTGGAGATTAGGCGAATGAAACGACTTAGAAATATGCAGTACTGACACACGTACCTTCGGATCACGAAGAAATTGAATGTCGACGTCAGCTTGACGAACGACAACGCTTTAACTTTGTTCTTCGGCTGTCATTAAAAAAAAACAAGAACCCTCGCAGCATCTGTTCCTTTGCCGCGAAAAATCGTGACGCAGCATCGCCCAACCGTTCAGAATTCCAGTCCTACAGATTGCAGATATCAAGTGCACCAAATAAGTCACACATTCACGCTGCAGTTCACGAACGCAGAAAAAGATGACTATCTCAAATCGCCAAAAAGTACACTAGAATGCCACAAAATATTTCGTCGGGCTTGACAAGTCATGTCTGTCGAGCGACGAGAGCTAGCGTAGGCACATCTGTGCAGCGAAACAAACTGGTCAAAACGGAGTGACGTCAGAGCCCGTGGCCGACACACTGAGCAGGCCTGAAGTTATTTAGGTGGCGATAGTCCGCCTCAGTGAAACATTGGCTAAGATGCTCGGCTGCTGACCCCAAAGTTGGCGGGTTCAATCTCGAGCGTGGCAGTCACATTTTGGTGCAGGCAAAACTTGTAGACGTTCGTGTGCAGTTCGATGTCAGTGAACCTTTAAAAACACCAGATTGTTGCAATTTTCGGAGCCCTCTACTGCGTTGTTCTTCATACCATAACGACGTTTTGGAACGTTGCATCTCAGATAATATTGCATTATTATTAACGTCGAAGGAGCGATCAGAGGAGACCAGCCCAGCTGCTCATGGACAAAATTCAAAAACCACGTCGGCCCTAGTGATCGCGTCTTCATTTCGTTTTCTTTGGATCTGCATATAACCTTTCCGTGGTTTAAGGGCGTCTTGACAATTGATGTCTTCTTGAAGTTGGAATGATTGGAGCTGAATTTTAGATATAGCTCTGTGTGCATTTATTTCCAGTGAGCCAAGAAGCTAAAACGTTCTCCCACCCCACTTATTTCCGACCCACTAGGCCACTTAGAAAATAAAGACTATATTGGGTCGATTGAATTGCCAGATCGATTGAATTTATGTGTGCTACAAGGATGTCGATGTTAGACTCCTTTCCTTATGTATATAATTCACTCCCGGAAGATAAGTGTGCTACGTTGAGGAAGAACTCCATAAATCAGCTTAATTCATTCATGGTGAGGTTCGTCCTTTTGCTGAGGGTATCTTCTTTGATTAGTATGACCAGACTCCCAAACATAGCGCTCACTCAGAAGTACTTAGGCTCATAGCTGTATTTGTGCCTGTGTGAGCTGTATTTGTGTCTGAGTAACTGATGCCTCTCATCACAATATTGTGCTGGCGTATTAACGATGGTCCTCAGAAGTACCTGGGAGTCGGCTTGAATATAAACGGGGGAGTATACGCAAAGCAGATGAAAATAGTGAAGTTTAGTGAATACGAGTAATCACAGATCGACAGAAAACTGCAGAGCTCACTGAAACTCACTGAATAGATACATTTTGACTTTAGGTCTCACTCGCAATCACACTCACTAAAGTTTTCTCAACTGCAATCACTTAAATTTAAACTCACCAACAGATTCCTTTCAGGCATTCACTAAGACTGAGATTTACGACTCGATCTGAGTCTGAGTGAGCCTGTGTGACTCGACTCGTGCATTAGTTGGTCGACTTCTCATCTTGCATAATATTGCACAGGTGAGTTGGCAAAAAAGACTGGTGCCCAGCGACAGTATCTGATGTTTTATCAGACTTGGAATACCATGCTGCTCACGGAATTGATACAACACATAGAGAGTAAGTGGCCTTATTTTCATATTTACAACACGAAAACAAGAGGTTTTAATAATGTTGTGGGGCAAGGTTTCAAGGTACTAAATATCTGCCACAAATGCTTCTTTTTAAGTTTTTGCTAGTGAAGTTATTGTTCCCTTACAAGTTTAGTGATGTGGCTTCAGCTTGGTTATTTCATAAATAATCAGTACTGGTGGCTGTGTATGCTATCTTTTTTGCTTTAGTGTGCCCAACAATTATAACCGCTGCATCATTTGTCTCAGTAGCATATTCATTGCAGAACTCAGCTACTAACCCTAATCTTGCGGGTTCGGACACAACCGCGGTAGTTGCATTTCGCACTGCGGATGTACAATTCATTCCAACTAATTTTTCTAGCAGTGAGGTCTCTGGCAAGGCTGTATCCAAAAGTTATGTTAAACATGTAGAAAACAAGTGCAGTGTCGCTATAAATGGGTTCATCAGCCTCGCTGGCGGTGTGCTAATTCGACCAGTCTGCGTGTTATTGCCTACAAAAGTACGCGGTCACTCTGTACTTCGAACACAGTGGCTCTCATTGTTGTGAGGGGCTTTATGTCGAGCACGTCCTTCTCGTGGAGATGCAGTTCAATGTCAATATGAAGGCGCGAGATGCAGTGAAAATAGGTCACAACTTTGCCACAAAGGCGAAGCAATAAACGCGCCCCGCCACGGTGGTCTAGTGGCTAAGGTACTCGGCTGCTGACCCGCAGGTCGCGGGATCAAATCCCGGCTGTGGCGGCTGCATTTCTGATGGAGGCGGGAATGGTGTAGGCCCGTGTACTCAGATTTGGGTGCAGGTTAAAGAACCCCAGTTGGTCGAAATTTCCGCAGCCCTCCACTACGTCGTCTCTCATAATCATATGGTGGTTTTGGGACGTTAAACCCCACAAATCAATCAATCAATATAAGCAATGAACGCAATAGCAACAAACTGGGAGGTCACGCGAATAATGACAAGTATATAGAGTCGTGCCCGGCGTTTGTCACGCACATATGACGCACGAAACATACTGACAGATATAGTATAACGCGAATATTGGGGAAGTTGTCACTTCGCTGTGTCTGAAAAGCGCGCCCTTTTTGCAAACGGAGACTGTGCAGTGAGTTTAGTGACCTTTGTGCACCTCGGTAACTACAACGGAATCATTCTGGAGAAAGCACAAGGCATTCTATTGTCCCCACAGCGAGGTAGAAGCGTGAGCTTTCTCCTCCCCCTATCCGCGTGCAGCAGATGAGAGTGTGTGTAGGAGATGAAAGCGCCTGAGGCACACGCTACCGCTTCGTGAGAATTTGGCGTCACACGCTCAATGCACCATGTCACCGCTAACGTTGAAAACACAATAGTTCCCTCGAGACGGCTACAACCAGTAGTAAGTGCTATATATATATAGCTTGTCGTTTCAGCCTTGAAGGAGGTCCTCCTTCATGGCTCAATGGCCAACACCTGGAACTCACAAGCAAGAGGTGAGACGTTCAATTTCGCACGCCGGAATCTATTTCTGAAAAATGTTTGTTTCTTGTGTTTTCATACATACAAATACATATACATAGACGGTGAATAATGGCGAGGCTAGCACCAAAACCTTGCCAAGTGTTTCCATGCAATTGCTATAGCAGTAAAACAAAAATGGCAGGGGCTTAGCTCCGCTATGACAAGATATACGTAGCGTTAGCAAAGGTTCAGCTGATTATCTTTTGCTTTCCAGATATCACGCTTACAGCTTTTCTAATGACACACACACGGTATACGTAATATGTGACATATGCATATTTATTTTGCCGGGCAACTACTTCGGGATCCGATGAGTTAGGCTTCTCCGCTCTACTGCACCGTTGAGCAGCATTTGCACTCTCCTTCTCCATGGCTATACCACAGTGGCAAACGCCAGTCAGACGCGCTATCAAGCGGCTTCAGCGCAGTGTCAGACGGCAACTGCACAGGGAAGGCGCGCGCGTCGGCATCCATTTGCCTACCAAGGCTATGACGGCACACCTCTGGAAAGCGCATACCGGCGGTGGCGAGTTGCGCGTGGCCGCGGCCGCGTGCGAGGGAGGTGCCGGCTCCGGTGTGCGAGGGAGGTGCGGCTTGCCGGTGTGCGCGCATTGAATTGCGCGCACACCGGCAAGCCGCGCGCGGTGGCGGCAGAGTATCGTTGCGCATGCGCAGACCGGTGCTACGCGAAATTGGATCAGGAAGGCCAGTGTAGATAACGATACAATAGACGATTAAGGCAAAAACGAAAGTGCTTGGGCACCTGCAAGATACGGTTTAGCATTAAGCTGTATCTACACCATCACTGAGCCTGTAATAATACGACGGCGAAATAATGGTCTCGCTCTATTGTCGACATGCGACTTACGCAGCCACAACAGATCGAAAAATCAGGTGCATATTTCGATAATTGCATTTGTCAGCAGTCTGTTCGTGTATTGTTCACCTTCTGGAGAAACTTTGGGAATGTTGGTGCGCTGAAAACGTACCATTTAGAGGGAAGGACATTCTGATGTTGTTTGGGCAAAACAATGTCTATGTTACAATATGTATATTCTTGCCACACATTTAAACACATAAAGATATCTAACCATTCTTGAATTTTTAGATGTGCTGGATTAATTAAGAAACTTTGCTACAAAAATAATAGATGCCAAAATTTGCGTTGATACTAGCTAGCAAAAACGGTGAGAAAACAATTGCCAGAAAATCGGCAAAAAAGCAATAAAATAGCGAACTTGGGGCAATGGAAGTCGCCTCAAGTATCCTTGCCTGCTCGAGAATCGTCTCCACATTTTTGTTTGCAGGGGTAATGCAAATGTCTTTCGAAAAAAAACTGTAACCATGTGCAGCATGAACACCTCAAAATTATAGTTCCTGTGATTCCAGCATAAAATATCTACGTAACCAATCGCTTCATGAATGATGACGTAGTGTTTGCGCTATTCCAAAAATGACTCTTCACGCCGCATGCAAGACTTTTTTTGCATTGAATAGAAGTAACAGTAATACAAATAAATCTACAGCATGATGAGTGCGCTTGAAGTCGCAGTTACTGGCACTTGAGCATATATCACAGCCACTTTCACAATAATTTCTTCAGTGATATATCCAGAATCACATTTTGTACCTAAACCTAAGAAATGATACAAGCTGGTCATCGGATGTCCCAAATGAATGGGATAAGTGACGGGAGAGCTGTTAGGACACTCTAAAGTGAGTGCTAAAAATTTTGGACTGATTGATTATTTGATATGTGGGCTGTAACGTCCCAAAACCACCATATTATTATGAGAGACGCCGTAGTGGAGGGTTTCAGAAATTTGACCACCTGGGGTTTGGGGTGCACCCAAAGCTGAGCACACGGTTCTACAGCAATTTCGCCTGCATTGAAAATGCAGCCGCTGCAGCGGGGACTCATTCCCAAGACCGGTGGAAAGGTGGCTGTACCTTACCTACTAGACAACTGCAGTGGAGCTAAGAAAAAGTTTGACAGATACCACTTTCCACGGCGATTGACACATTTGAGGCCTATCTACAAAAACCGGACTGCGCTGTTTACCGACTAAAACGAAGCGGCTTCTTTATAAGCCCATTTTGCGGGGACGCCCCCCAAACACCTACATGAGCAAAGACCCTGTTACACCAACGCCCTTCACCTTCAATATGGCAGCCCTATCCTGCACGTCCCTGTTATCCGGGTCCTCGGTCTCACAATATCAGCCAATGGCTCTAACAGCTTGGCTCTGAGCAAGATCTCTGCTCAATCTCACAACACCTTTCCACTTCTCAAACATATATCCTACCGAAGAAGTGGTGTCAAAGAAGAGAGCCTTCTCCGTCTTGTGCAGTCTTTTTTCCTGTGTCATATCACCTACGTTGCTGCTTATCTGAACTGGTATCGTGCAGAGCAAAACAAGTTCAATAACCTCATACGAAAGGTCTGCAATCAAGTACTTGGCCTCCCGAAATACACCCGCACTGAACTTTTCAATCAACTGGGAGTTCACGACACCGTTGCAGAACTCATCGAAACCCAACAACGCAGTCAGCTAAAACGGCTTACACTCATTGAAACGGGACGTTCTATTGTCTCCACGCTAGGCTTCACGTATCATCAGCAACAGAGCCCCAAACAATCAATTCCGCATTACATCTGCAGATGGATTCACGCGGATACCATCCCTAAAAACATTCATTCTGAGTACAACAGAGCCCGGCGCCAAGCTTGCACTTGATCCATCCCAAAAGCCCTTGCCCACGAACCTGGCGCCACATTTATTCACGCAGCGCAGTGTCCTCACGGCACACGTTTTGAAGCTGTCGCCACAAGCAATGGAGTCCTACACCATGCAATCAGCGCCACTACTTCATCTGCCGAGACGGCTGAAAAGGTGGCCATCGCCCTGACCACTCTAGATTCCACCTGTGACACCATCGTATGCGACTCTCGCTCAGCCATCACTAACTACAGCAAAGGCCACCTTTCTCCTCGAGCGCTTCGCATCACCACACTCCAAAGAAAACATAACACTGACATGGATCCCCACCCACGCGGGCTTAGGTCACCTACGCATCCTCCATCTCAATGAGGTCACCCACTCCCTTGCGCGAGTCTTTGTCAAACACGTTGGAGTACTGGAGACGTGATGGACACCAGGGACAACCTGACTACATACAATATTCTGATTAAGAACTTTTACCTCAGACGCCGAGCCTTCACGCCGCCTCACCGAATCTCAACCTGGTACAAGCCACTACTTTGCGTCTACTTCAAATAAACACGTATCCTTCACCTGCCTGCTTTCATCTTATATCCCCGGATGTGTACACAACCTTCCACTGCCGGTGCTGCGGCACTCACCCGGCTACCCTTCCGCACATGCTGTGGGAGTTCCAGGCAGAGCATACGTACACTAACGCCACGACCCTTTCGTCGAAGCTCCATGAGGCTCTGTGGAGCTCCGCTCGTTACGACCAAACCTCGGTGACCCAGCACGCCCGGGAGGTGGCATCAAGGCAAACCCTTGACGTCCCCTATGGGAGACTTAGGGCCGGCCCCTAAACATGCTGGTCTCTTATAATAAAGTATATTCCTCTTCCTCTATACACCTTTCCGCAGAATGCGACTGCGAAGCATGCGAAAGGAAGGTTAGCAAGTATCAATTCTTTCTTGAGTGAAACATTACGAAAATGATGCTGAGCATGCGTGCAAACCTTATATCTACAGACATTCATGTTGAATGTTTGCATAATATTTATACAACCACTTCTCTGCATTTTCAAAATGACCATAAAAAAGCATGAGTATCACCATGTATGACCATCACAAACGGTAAGCTGAAATTGAGTGCTTGTGCTTGCGAGAATGGTAGCTCTTTGTACTTTTGCGAAACCAAGAATTTTCGCTGATTTTGAAAGTTGCAGTCTATATAATACTACGCTATCATTTCTGAGATTGGTAAAGAAACAACTGTCTTGTCGATACTGGAGAGTGATGCTAATGCGAACTGCGAATCACTGAAAAGAATCTATTTTTTGTGTCTGCTGCCGAGTTTATAATCTTTAGAGCATACCGGATAGGAAGAGCTCAGCTTTGTAAGTAATGATGTGCGACATAACCTAAATAATTTATGAATGTTGAGCTGTGATATAATAAATGTTGTGTAAGGCGTTGTGATACTTGAGCCATCTGTGTAAACGTGTATGTATCCTAGATATGGCATGCGTACCGGATGAAGCGCTAGTTGTTGAGCAGCTTGGATGAAAGTGTATATTTTTCTGACTATGCCATCTACTGATAACTCTATGGTTCGTGTTGCAAGTGGCCAGGGAGGAATAGTCAACTTCGGAGTTCCAAAAGTAATTCTTTGGTAATATAAGTAGATTAATTTCTATTCCTTCATTACCATTTCTTATACTGAGTCGAGAAATTTCTAGTGCCAATGAATGTCCTTGTGTTTCATCTGTAAGCAAAAAAAATGACTGCATATTTCAGTTGTTCTCCTGACTGTGAAGGGTGGTTGTCGAGTCTTTGCTATAGTAAGGCTGCTCAATGTCGCTTGTGGAACGCCTAGGCAGATGCACAGTCTCCTTGCTAATAGTACTTGAAGCCACTCCTCTGAAGTTCTGGAAAGACCTTGTAAGACTGCTGCAGAATATGCAATTTGTTCGTATTAAAACATTGTGAAAAGCGAGCATGAATGATACAAATCCACATCAAGGTCTTCCAGGAATTCTGCAGACTGTATTCACTAGCATATTGACCTTGTTTTTGAGTTTCTTTATGTGAGGTGACCATGATAGCTGCCGATCAAGTATTACTCCGAGGAATCGATGCTGTGTAACAATCATTAGTTGCTGTCTTTCTGAATTGAGATTGAAATGTTTAACTTCCTACCGATGAAGGGCAATACAGCCGTCCTAGCGTGCAACAGAATCATTGATTTCCTATGAGAAGTGGTTAATAATAATTACATCGTCTTGCAATGCGATATAAATTACCTGAACGTCAGCACAGATGCCTACATGCACGCATAATCTGCATATAAAAAGTATTTCAAACGAGAAGGAAGCCTTTTTTTTAAATCAGCCATAGCTCAAAAGGGCTGATTACGCTTCCTTGTGCCACACCCTGTCTGACGTCATGTTCAGCACTTTCTCCAACGCTCGTGTAATTGAACATAATGTGACCCGATGAAAATTTAAAGATCCACCCTAAAGACCTGCCGGACAGTCCGATTTTTAGCATATGTAGCCGAACGTCAGTGTGAATGGCTGTTTCTAATGCCCTTTTGATGTATAACAACACTGCGATCATCAAACCACAACCAGCGCGTTCATGCTCTGTATACGTTTCTATACCTTGTATTGCACCATTGTGCGTCTCGGTTTTCTTAAACCTGTTAAGCAGTTGCACAATAAATTGGTTCTGCTACAACACCACTGAAGTCGCGCATCAATAATTTTTTCCCATTACCCGACATAAATAACTTGTGAGACTGAGTGAGTAGAATTATTGAAGGCTCACGGGCGTCTTAGCTCGTTATAGGATCGGAATGATGCGAGCGAGCTTCCAAGACTCGGGTGCCATTTCTTGTGTAAATATATTGTTGTAAATTGCCCCACCGCGGTGGTGTAGTGGCTAAAGTACTCGGCTGCTGAACCGCAGGTCGCGGGATCAAATCCCAGCTGCGGCAGCTGCATTCCCGATGGAGGTGGAAATGTTGTATGCCCGTGTGCTCAGATTTGCGTGCACGTTAAAAAACCCAGGTGATCAAAATTCTCGGAGCACTCTACTCCGACGTCTCTCATAATTATATGGTCGTTTTGAGACGTTAAAACCCCACATAAATATCAGCATATTGTCGCTTGCATAAGAAAAGACATGTTCACTAATAAAGTAAACGCGTACTTATCGAACGTTACAGTCGACACAAAGCTTCTGTGCGCGTAAACCTGCAGCCGCGGATAGAAACGTCTCTTTGACTTGGAAGTAACACCTAATAAAACACCTCACCTCCTCGGTGATTTTTGATATGTTTATGTGTATGATTTCAAAAGCAAGTTGGCATTTGGGTAGCGTTATGTCATACGTAGTCAGCAGCACGTTATGTCATACGTAGTCAGCAGCACGTTTTTGTTATGAACACGCGTCGCGTCTGTCTTCAAGCAGCGACCCGGGAAGCAGAACGACGTGTTTTAGGGGCGAAGCTCCATAGGATGTGCGTCGTGTTTCTCGCAATAGTAGTCTCTCATATTCATACGGCGCCTCTCATAAACATACGGTCGTCATGGAATGTTAAGCCCCACATTAAAAATCACATTGTTGTATCTAATAGAATAGTTGTTCGTGCTGGCCCCAGGTACCTAATGTATTGTTCGTAACGCTGTGCGGTCCAGAGACCGATTTTTGATGACATGATACTATAGCACACTGCAGCTCACTTAACGTAAATACACAACCTAATTAAAGCTACTGGGCCCTATAGCAAACACTGCTTTGCTGGATGGCTAACGCAACAGAATTATCAAGTAATGCACGTTAAGATGAGCCGGGCTTACTGATAAGCTGGCGAAATGCATCTGCAACCACAACTTCCCGTTTGTTCAAGACTGCGATGAGCACGAAACGGTAAGCTCTGTGATAAAGGGCCACTAAATACCCGAAATAAAAGCAGATTCTCGGAAGAGGTGTGTGCCGGGTATGACGTAGAGCAGCCTTAGAAGCCCACAAATCCATTTATGTGGGCAAAAAACACATTATTTTAAAAGTATGAGGCCAGTTTGACCCTGCTGATTTTGGAAGACCCCGTTTCTTCTCTCATGCTTGCTTGCGCTTCATCTTTTTCTTCTGCTGGTCCGCCAGCGCACGGGATAAAATTATCATTCCTAGCCACATATTGAAGCTTGTCGCGCAGGTCTAGGTGCTACCACTTCCAGGCAGGTCTTGTTACAAAAGCACCTTTAGTGGTCTCGCAGTGAAAAGACGAACGTCACCAACTGGATGTTTTCTGAAAGATTCCGCGATGTCGAGCTCATATGCCGTGTCATCATCAGCTGTCTATTTTTCAAACTGATACTAGGTTTTGTGAAGCTTCTCTTTCCTATTAGTATGCTGGTAGAGGATCTCTTTTGACGCCAGCTCTCGGCAGTTGGCGATCGTGTCAACGGGCCTCCCAGTCGGTTGCTTCGCCGCTTCAAATGCAGGCGCCTTTTTCCAAAAGTGTCACACAAGGTCTTCCGGTTGAAATTGCCGCTCTGGCGAGAGAATTTGGTCGCTTTGTCCCCGATGTTCGAGGTATAATGATGGCGTACTTGTTCGGCGAGCTGAAAAAAGATACCCGCGCAGCTTGTCTAAGTAGCTTGGTCTTGAATGCGCGATTGCTAAATGGTTCCTACTTCTTCAGATGATTCTGGTAGGTGGCTTTTCTAATTAGGCAGTCGTTCCTCACATGCGGTAATCTCGTGATACATGGATCTCTCCATATGTCCTTGCTCCTTGCTTCCTTTCCCTATCTCAGTTTGGTGCATCTCCTCAGCAATCTTCTTTTGAATATAAGGCACAGAAGGGGTTGCATGCCGTAGCTTCTCTTCTGCTGCAGTCACCAGCTTTTGCACCTCGTGAAGCTGCTGAATAAAGTGATGTCTTTGTGACTCGTACTGTATCACCAAGTCTCGCCGAGAAGCTTTCCGCATGACTTCTTCAAGTTGACATTCTAATTTCTCACGGTGGCGTCGCTCCGCCGAAAACAGTAATTCAAGTTCCGTTATCTTGGTCGCATTATCACTTTGTTCCCGTTCACGGTTCATTCTCTCTTAACGCAACAATGAACACAACTCAATCATCTTCGCTTCCAGCGATGATGCCTGCTTCATGTTCCTATCAACTTTATATTGAGATGGTGCAGCATCTTTCTTGTGTATAAGCCGCTAGCGGTAATAATAAAATGCAGTCTTCTTGAGAGTCTCCTCTGAAATTGCTGATGTCGTGATAATAAGTGCAGTCGAATCATCATCATCAGAGGTTTTCTTTTGAGTCGATTAGCTAGGAGAGCTGGCCTCTTCTCGACTATCAACTGGTGATGGCTTCCTTATTTCTGACGGGTTTGTACTTTTCTTCTTATTTGCGTGTTCATTTAGTTTGCTCGCATGATCTTTGATGAGGCCTTGGTGTGAGGTTCGAGTAATCTTCCGTGGACTACAAATGCTGAAGGCTTGTCGGCTTTGCACTTCAAGCAAGAGACTTTTCATTTGCAGTCACGCCCCATGTGGCCTTTTGTTGTTCACGTGAAACAATCTTTATCTTTTGACAGCACTTGTTTTTTCTATGTAAAGGATATGTCGGTAGGACACGCTTCCGTGAAGTGCCACTTCAATGTGCGAAACACAGAAATCTTTCTTTCACCTTCGAGTTTTCCAGAGGAGTTCGCAAGTAGAACTGATGAAGTCGGGTAGTCCCAGCTGTCACTTTGGGCTGGCTCGTTTGAAGGATGTTGACGACCGCTTTCTCGCCTGCTGCCATCCTTATAGTCACTCTTCTCGGGGCTTTCTATATTGATTGAAAGAAAGGTTAGTAGACTGTAAAGCCCGAAGAATCAGCAACGTGGTCCATATCCTCTTGTGTGGCACAGGTACGGTGATATAGGACCACGACGCCTCGGGACAATGTTCTAAGTGTGATGCTCTAAGACTAGCCGCTACTAAAGCAGAGTCTCCTTTCAAAAACTGCTGCAAATAATGGAGCTTCTTCGCCGTTTTCCGAGCGGCGTTGTTATCAACATGCGGGGCAAACTGCTCCCAGAAGTTCGTTTATTTACGAACATCAACAGAGAAGGGCGCAATAGTGAGCTTTGGTAACTTGGTTTCCGTCCTGTGAGACGTGAAGCTATCACCAATCCTTCTCCTGCTTGTGTACTCGAAATGCGTGTCTGCTTGCTGAGTAGCTCGGGCAGGATACGAGTCGCGCTGTCCTTGTATCCGAGAATTGTATTGTACTCGACTTCAATGTGCTCGTCTGAGATGAGACTTTCCAATTCAGAGTTGATCTTCTTCAGCTCGTCTTCGTCTGTTTTCAGCCTCTCGTAAATGAAACCAAGCTGCTAATGCGTCGCTGATTCATTGCTAAATAAGGCACTCGCTTCATTGATGATCTGGCTGTTCAGGTCTCGTCAGAAATTCCGCTTCGCTTTGATCTTCTGCACGTCTTCCGGGCCACTCGTAGCCGCCGGTCGGTCGATTTCGGGTCGATCAGCATCGAATTAGGGGTGGGGAGGGATATGGCATGGAGCAGCCTTAAAAGCACTCAAATCATTCGATGTGGTTAAATGATGCTCTATTCCACATAAAAGAAGCCAGTTTGACCTTTCTATTCTTGAAGTACCTCGTTTGTTCTATCATGCTTGCTGACGTTTCATCCTCTTCCTCTGGTGGTCCGCCAGCCTTCGCGATAAAGAGCACGAAGCCCGCGTCGGGATCTTTTTTATCCTCAGCGCATTACACTGTTGTTTTTCTGCAAATTGTTTTATGCTCCTAAACTTTGGCGGCGTCGATATGCCCTATCGGAAGGTCGTCTCATGGCAGTTAGCCGTTCATACTCTCGATCAACGGCAGCATAGTCTTTAGAAACGAGAATTTTTGTACAACTATTCGAGTTATCTTGCAAAAACTCAGTAAATCTTTCAACTGTCGCAAGTTCACTTTTTTTATTAAACGTATGTAAGCAGAGGTTGGACAAGTCCACTAATACGATTGGCCAGTCGGTACTGAAATGCTTTCCATTTCTTCAGTTGGCTGTAGCGCCTGATGTCAATACGGAAGTTGGAGTGATGTATAAGGATAGGTAAATGATCATTCCCACGTGTTTCCAGATCAATTGTCCATCCCACAAAATTCACTACATTTTGGTAACACAAGGCAACAACAATGGAACTAGAGTATTTATACTAACAGAGAAAAGTTGGGGAGCTGTCATTTAAAATAGTCAAACTGCATTTGTCTGTGGCGCACTCAACAACGTTGTTGTGTGCATCACATCGATTCCTACCCTAGATTATGTTGTGCTCATTAAAGTCTTCTAATACAAATTTATAATAATTAGACATATTGAAGATATTTGTTAGCTTTTCCACCGAAACACGGCTTGATGGTTGCAGGTAAATTTTAATCAATGTTTTGCGTTGCTCACCAAAATATACTTCACACGTGACGAGTTCAGGAAAGTCCTAATCATTGGAATGAACTTGGTAAGAAGGTAGGTCTTTTCTGACGCACACATACTCTCTGCCAGGACCACTTCAACGAGATGACTTATATTTACTGTAGGCGGAAATTATCATTCATTTCTGTGTCATAGATGCTAAGTATTGGAAAGGTGTATTGTAAAAGAAGTTTACGGAAGTTAGCAAACTTCTTTCGAAGACTTTTGGCATTCAACTGCAATATAAAGATAACATTAGAGCGCTTATTCATACGTTAGTTATCGCTGGTTCAAACTTACACAATAGTGATTCCAGAGGCAGCAGGTGGGTTGTTTGCGTCCAGTAGAGCAGACAGGATAGCTTCAAGTGCTCCGAAAAGCAATGGCAGAATCAATTGCTTGACTGATGCAGAGGCACTGTCACCATTGAATGGTATTATTTATTTCTGAGGCTTTCTGAGAATGGCGTGATGTTTGGATGTTGTAGCGTGGGTGAACACTGGCACTGTCAGTTCAGATACTTTGCGACTGAGGTCACGTGGGAATTAGCAGCTTCGACGCGTAGGTTGGTGTACTTGAATGCACTTGTCGTGAGGGGTCTCTCGGGTGTGCTCTTCGCGATTCTCTTGGTGTATTTCTTGGCTGTTGTTGTGGTGTGCACTCTGGTAGGTCACGTACTGGATGAACAATATTTGGCGTTGGAGAAGGTACATTGGGGAGTTGATTTATTCCGTGGAAAAGCTCCTGCCAGTGCATTTTTGCAGCAGCTTTACTTTGCGGGGAGCCTGACCATGAGGCAGCATTATTACCTGCACACTTGCACATTGAGGCTCAAGAACTGACTTACGCTTCTAATGGTGGTGATCTGAGCAGATCCTGCACCAATGTGCTTTACGGCATTTTTCACCATGTCTCCGAATCGATGGCAGTTATGCTTGATCGAAGTGCTAGACCAAACGATTCCTCCACTGGGTGACTGGTGAATCCTAAGTAGATTCTTCCTTGAATTGAGTGGTCATCTGGGAAAGTCATCATCACTGTGTAATTTGGACGCGACGTTACAACTCCATTTTCCCGAAGATAATATTTCATTTGCCACCGCGCCGATATATCTGCTGCACCTCTTAAGTACTCTAGGAGTTGTTCTTCTGAATACTGCAGAGGCACATGCTTTAATTTCCCAACGTTCAGAGTGTATGGCTCTACTTCCAAGGCTTTACTTCCAAGCCGCCTACATTCAAATGCATCAGAATACGATTTACCGAAGAAGCAACGCTGACACTGAAGCCTCCATATCTGGGTTCAATATGAATGACTGCGCTTTTTCCTAATTAGCAGAAACTACTTCGGTGGACACTCGATCGGCGTTCACTTTCCAGAACAGAGAACTTTCTTTTTGTTGGACGAGAGACGACTGAGATTCCCTCTGCTTGCTTTTTTCTATACGTGACCAACGTAACTGAGTCATCTTCCTTTATGCCTCATGCATCACATAAGTTATAACTTGACGTTTTATTGTCGAAACGATTCTTTTCTAAGTGAAGATCCTTACACTCAGCTTCATTGTAATTCACTGCTGCTGAGCTCATTGGAGCCGTTCTCGGTTATGAATGCGCAAGCGGGTCGGCCGGTAAACCCCTGGGCATTTCACTGTGTCATGTACTCCGAATCACTCATTAGGATTGACACACTTGGACAAGGATGCGGGTTTCGGCAATCAATACAGCACCATTGTGGTCACGTACTAGCGAAGCCTTTCATAAAAGAACCTCGTACCTGTAAGGCACCGAGCCTCGTATATTTCACCCGACGTCTTGGCACACCAAGGAAGAAGTGGACGTCAGCGTAAAAGTCTAAGGAAGGAAAAGAAATTGAACACTGCACAAACGAAGAGACCGACCAAAGCCTTCTGTATGGTTCCTAAATATTTTAGTCCTATTAGATTTTGTCTTGCTGTAGCATTGCGTCGGCTTTGAAATGAAACTATGAATTCTTATATTATGATGGCCAGCATTGAATCTCGCTCTTTATAGGCCGCTATGCTATCCTTTCAAATAATTTTCTTATTTACGTAATAATGGTACACAGCTCAATTTTCAAAAGTTCTACGCACGCTTTGACTGAGAGCTTTTGCTACCTTATACTTGAACATTAGCTGCTGCGACATCACGAGATATTGATGACCTTGCTCAAGTTGAAGGCACAAAAAGTGATCATAAAAGAGCCAAGTAGCCAAGCCGATTTCCTGCAGCAACCAGGCTGAGAAAGTTACTAAATTGGCGGTAAATAGCCAAATATGCCAACACTGGGTCAATAAAAAAATGAACTTCTAAAAATAATTGAAAAGTTCTCCTCCTTCAGTTCTTTTTACTAATACACTCAGTTTTGCTCAGTTAATTGTTTTTTAGTTTACAGCAAACTGCGGAAGGCGCGCTAATAATATTTGATAAAGGTGAAGCGAACTTTCTTAGTCCTGATCAAGCTTCTTTTTACGTATATGTACGCAGAACACTTTTGAACAGCAACTTCAATGGATATTTCAAGAATATACTTAGATAAAAAGTGAGAGTCTGAAGGCTGCCTTAAGAGTGTGCTTGGTAAATTCATAATTTTGAGACCCCCTTTCTTCGT
Source organism: Rhipicephalus annulatus (assembly GCA_013436015.1). Taxonomy (NCBI): domain Eukaryota; kingdom Metazoa; phylum Arthropoda; class Arachnida; order Ixodida; family Ixodidae; genus Rhipicephalus; species Rhipicephalus annulatus. The sequence continues at coordinate 681,746 of WOVY01009321.1, read as the reverse complement.
GTTTGTCGATAATCTCTCTCGCAATTGTGAGTGTTCAAGACGTCGTGGGGTCGCTGTCTTGGTTGACAGACGTTGCGATTATTTTCAACTAAGGAACCAGCACGACTACTCGCTATCTTCTTGCGAGACAGTTGCTCAAGACATGACACGAAGACTTCATTTGTGTGAAATAAATATTTGACAGTGGCATTTAAAAACATCTCTCACAATTTTTGTGTCTTTCCTACTGATGTGTTTTCTAGACAGCGTTCAAAGCAACGCTTTCATATCCTCAGGAAAAATTGCTCAAGCTTGACGTCCTAAAATTATCCAGTTTGGCGAGGAAGCTTGCCACTTGGCATTACTGCAGATTACGCTGCGAAAAAAAAGCGTGTGGCAAAACCTATGGGCTTCGCAGTCGACAAATCAAATAGAACTGCAGTGATGAAATTTGGGCGCACGGTGCGTGAAATTCGAATTCGTGCTATGGGCCACTGCTGCCTACTTGTGCATGCCTACCACAGAAAAAGATACTGTATAAAGAGTGACTACTCAAGCCTATTGGCGGCCCAGCAAGAAAGGGTCTGACCAACCACTAGATGGCACACCCATTCTCACTTTTACTTTTTTTGAAGACACGTAATACCCCCATCCGAAGGTTGACAAAAACCTAAGATTTGCATCAAGTTTTTGTAAAAAGCGACGTTATTGATTCATGCAATTTTTCACATTCACTTTAAATTGTGTCTCTTGGAGGACGTTTATTTTTTTACCAGAAAAATCCGTGAAGTCGCACTAGAAAGTGTTGTTTCTGCATTTATTTTGCACAAAGGGTGCAAAGTCATGTGCTTTAGATGCACTGTACATTTATTCACTTTGCGGTAGGATGGTTGTGTAACATAATGGTACGGACACTCGCTTCCGGAGCTCGAGGGGACGAGTTCAAATCCCACAGTTGGAAAGAAAAAGTTTTGTTGTTATGTTTATTTGAAAGACATCAATGAGTCTGACCAGCCATTCGTGGCGCTTAAAGCAGGGAAGTATCTCAGCCGCAGGGCTCCTTCGAGGCGTCCACTCTTTACAGAAGTATGTTTCTATTTGTGCCTACTGCCCAAATATGATACGTGCACACATAATACGTGTGCACGTATCATATCGCTCCATCATGTGATATCTAGATTATGAGTGCTTGTTGCATTGAGCAATAGTTGAGTATGAAAAGTTGTATGTGCCCCAAAAAACTAGCATTACGAATAGATTTACTTGAACGTTCCGGTGATGACCCCTCTTCTCGTTGTTTCAAAAATCTATCTATCTAACTAGATATTTATCTGGACACCTATCTATTTATATCTATCTATCTACGCATAGCGGCAGAGCCACCTGGATCCGCAATTTAGGAGGGGATATGCCTGAATAGCATACACGTAAAACAATTTTGATGTTCTAGGACTGTAATACATCTTTTTACGTATGCAACTCTGCTTGGTACATGAATATCAATTTACTTTTTTTTACAGAACCACTACTGTGTTCTCTTTGGGCGAAGTATGATTCTGTAGAACACGTGGACAACTCCACAATGAGTTATTTCGAAGGAGTTTGCCAAAAACCGATCTACTCCGGGTACCCAAAGGAATGCCCGAAAGAAAAAAATTAAAACCTGTTTCTTGCACTAAACATCTCATGTCGTGGAATGTGAAACTTCCGAAATTTAAATCCGCTCACTGAAACAAAAACATGCTTCGGACAAGTTAGCATGGCTAAAGAAGTTCTCTGGACAGTCCACACCTTTTTTCCATTCCAAATTGATTGATACGTGTGGTTTAACGCCCCGAAAGAACCATAGGAATATGAAAGGGGACGTAGTGGAGTGCTCTGAAATTATCGACACCCTGTGGTTCTTTACCGTGCACGCAAATATGCACGCACGCCTTCAAGCACGCCTTCAGCATTTTCGCCTAAGTAAAACATGCAGCCGCCACAGCCGGAGTATTTTAGCCACTGGGCCGAGGCGGGGAAGCCCTTCTAGGTAAGTCCTATGACGTACATGTGGAGAATTAAGGGTCTTTCTAAGATTTTATTTTTGTTTTAATTGAAAATAATTTTTTAACAAGGTATAAGTAAACAAGCCCATGATGATAATTTGTAGCCACAAGAGATGCATGTTGATGTCACAATTAGATGTTTACTACTAATGGTCGCTAGGGCCAGCTTAGACACAAAGTAGAACTCTACTGGAGTCAGCTGCAAAGCATAATGTTTGCACACAATCAAATGTTTGCATAATGTAAGCACACAATCACATTGCAGAGAACGTTGCGTAACCCTGTTATGTCTTTAACTAGATACACAAAGCACATTGAACTGACATGTGAGAGAAATGTTTAGGAGCAAGCCTTTTACGACTCAGTTAAAGGGGTTCAGACGCCAAAACTCAAGGCTGTAAAAATCCTGCTGTAGGCAGGCTTCCTCTCAACATGTATGCATGCAGACTTCAAGAATACAAATTGCCTGTCTTTTTTAACTATAACTGTGCAGTAATAAAATAGCACTTTTATGTTGCAATGTTTTCAGTTTTTCTTAAAGTTTGAGTAGCATCGTCGGGGGAGACCAGCACCCTGACATTGGAGTTGCAGCTAGTTCAGCTAGTTAACCCTTTCTCGCTTCTTTTAATTATAAAAACGTGACTAAAGATATCAAATACTCTGAAGTCGCTGACAAAGAAGCAAGAGACGCCAAACAGCCATCAAGATGAGGATACATTCGAAAAGAGCAAATTCCATAACTGCTTAGCAAGAGAACTTTAATGAGAAAGGTACCCGAGAGGAAAACATTTTGAGCAATATGGTGATTAGGCAATCTGACGTGTGCTGCACAGGATACCTTGAAGAAAAACGAAAGTCCCTAAAACAGTGCTTTGAACCATTAATGACGACAAATAGTCAAAAGAACAAGTCAGTATAGCATGGGAGTGGAAAAACTATATTGTGTGTTCAGGTGAAAGGGTGGATGCGAAACAGCGAGTAGGTGGGTCTATTGCAAGACTACAGTGGTTTTTACAACACGCACCGCGTAGTCCACAAGCCTCTTTGGACCTCTAGCTCTGGCAGAGCTAGGAGGATCACCCATGGCTAGGAGGATCTCCCAAGTTCGTAACCCCGGCGAGTTTGCTTCATGTGGTCTTGCTGCGCACTCCCACGTCAAATGCGACAGGGATGGCCGTTCCCCTCACTATGGACAAGCGCTGTCATATATGTGAGAATCTTGTCGTGGTCCCTCTCTAAGTGGAGGAGGGCGGTGGGCGTGCGTTCGAATTCTTCTGTATGCGCGAGCTTTTGCAGTTCCCTGCTGCAGATGCGGTTGGGTCAGAAGTTCTTTCGTGGATCGTTTTTAAAACTCCTGGGCTTGCACATCATACCTGAACGTGGCATAATTCGGTGCCCGGCGCATACAGGTGCTCCCGCTAATGAATGGGCTGACCGACTTGCTCGCGCTGGTACATGCCGACAAGCAGAAGCGCCTGTAGAAGACGCCATATCCCCTGACAACGATGAGAAACTGAGAAGTCGAGCGCACATTCTCGAAACTGGATGACTGAAGAGATTCACTATGGTGCCACTTCATCTGAAACCAACAGCTCAATCAATAGACTGGAGCCTTTTTCAGACGAACACGTACCACAACCTACACACACTTTCTAAAATACACTCTTCTAAATACCAAGATTAGGGCCCTTGGTGCAGAGGGGTACCCACACTCACACAAATTACATACAGCTGTCTCTCGCGTCCTGTTGCGGCAAACTCGATGCTCATACGAGCACGTACGTTACCGTACTGGTCGTGAGAAGCACCACTCTCGGTTCAGGCCTTGAGAAATGAATTGGCAAATGGAACCAAGACTGGTGAGCCGCTATAGCCAGTGGAGCTCCAGATGAAGGGCCCCACCCACTTTAGTTACTGACAGCACTAATGAACGTTGATTCTTTCTCTCCCGTTCATCATTGCTTTTCAAAGATGTCTGAACTTTAAACGAATTATCTAGGCATGGGCTGTGGCTACCCACTCAGTTTGTAAGTTCTCGAACTAAGGTACGCAACTCCTCTTTGCCTAGTATGTCCTCATGAGATGGACACCGTTTGATCGCACCGTCTTCGCTTAATGAGTCAACTGATATTCTTAGTGCAATTTGTGGTAATATCCCTTGTACGTACATTTTGAATGCTGCTAGAGAATTTGAGATAAGCAATGCCGACTGCTCAGCGCTGTCCGAATGTTGGACTGACATCGCAATTGCTGAAACTTCAGCTGTGGCGGTGAATTTGGTGTTGATAGAAGCCACTATATTAGTATTGTGTGTTTCGAACAGCTACCATGACGTGTTTTCTGACAGTCCGATTGGCGTCCGTGCCACAGCACCTCCTGACTGTGTACGAAAGTTTTAATGAGTGGCTTGGCTAGAGCTCGCGTTCTGCTTTGGTGATATTTGGAATTGGTCTTCTTTCGGTGACCCGTGTATTCGCGTCCTGATGTGGCTCAGAAATAATGAAGTTTGTCACTGCACTATGGTGGAAGAACCGGTAGCTCAGCTCAGATGATACTGTTTGTTCGGGTTGTGTCAGACACAGTTGTTCTGTCTGAGTTATCATAAGCGCATCCTTCAGCTCTTCAAATATGCTGTATACACCTGTGTGGTGGAGTCTTTCCTTTGCGGTGTTGTACTGCAGTGACTATTGCAGAATTAGATGTCACTGATGTGTACAACATAGAATTCTTTGTGCCAACACAGATGTACTAGAGCTTGAAAGAGAAGTCTCCACGGTGTGTACCTTCTGTTGTGTCCCCATGTAATATATGCACTGTTCGTATTTAAGTAGTAGAAATATTTCATTGCTACTCAGCCCAGAAGACGGTACATAAACGCACAACATGTACTGGCCTGCCCCAAAGCAAACCCGTGGGAAGTTTTTGACCCATTTTTATGGACCTCCAGGCCACAACGAGACTGTTACAACTAAGGTCAGCGTGACAAGATGTTACCCGGCCAAGCAATTTCTGAGAAGAGCACTCAAACGGCAGACATGTAACTGCTGAAACTGGAGGACCGAACCTCGGAAACTGCTAAAAGTATTCAATGCTGGTAAATTCATAGGTCGACTAAAAATATTCAGGAACAGAGCCTTTGTACACATATCAAGGCAGCGGAACACGAGTAACGCGCAGCAACAGCATCCTCTGAATAGGCAGGCGCTGTGAAAATGCGTGTTTTAAACAAAAATTCTTTGAACAAAATAAAACAAAACAGTTCATGCACAACCAAGGGAACAACTTAGTGTCACCCCTCAAACAGTAATATTCTGGGAGACAGTAGGCACAGATATACAAGAGCCCAAAATTTCTAGTTATTTGTGCAACTTTAGAAACGTGATTGCAATAACATAGATCACAACCTTCGCGGCTAGAAAACTCACGAGGCAACATTTTCCAAACCTACAAGGCTAATTAGCGACAACATTTTTAGTGCACAAGTACTTCATTGGCAGCATTCACTGCTCCTTCCCAGTTCATTCACAGCACATGAAGTCTAGCTTTGGACTAATGCTACTTCATGGTTGAAAAAGATTGCAAGAATCTAGTCGCTGCAGATGAACGCCTGGAGACCAATCACTACCCACAACTGCCTACTCTAGATCATCACAAAATGTCATGTCAAAACAGAGAGGCAAACACAGTGCAATTACTCATAGGCAGAGGAACTCAGTTCATGTGCTCCCCTATCAGTGAACTTTAAAGATATGCATACGCAAAAAAATAACTTTACGAAAGGGCAAGATACTAAAGATGAAAAGCTATACTAGTCATTGAGAAACCTCCCAACAATGCAGAAAGGAGACTTCAATAAAGTACAGTCAACCCCATGAAAAATAAAAAAACGGTATAGTCGGTTAGATATGGACTGTTCGGCCACTTGACTATGCAGACCTCTAGTGCCTAGGTGTGGAATAGAGGCATAGGAACTTGAGCTTTTTGCTAAGTAATAACTTGCAATTAGAGCAAAAGAAGTTCAAGTTCTCTGTTCGCCAACACAATAAGAGGTCCTCATCATGCAGGAACTAATTGCTGCCTATATGCGTCTTCATAGTTATTACATATCATGCAAGAAGTCCGATAACCTGAAAATAAGGCCATGAAGTTCTCCATTGGCCACAATATTGCCACCTGTACCAACCTTCCGATTGGAGAAACACAACTTCGCGAGCCCGAGTTCGTGATGCACTGAAAATGATCTGCTGGAAGCATTATACGCCCAACAACCCTGATTAATTGGTTTGTATTTGTGCCATAAACTACAACGAATGATTTGCTGCTGTCCAAAATACTGAGCTTATAAAAATTTTTTGCCAACTCTAAATATAGTGACGCGATACATCACAGAGCCTGTGGCGCCAAGTTCTTCATACTATTTCAACATTCACGGCAACACTAAAAGCAGAAACATTCCCAGATGTCAATCTCAGGAAAAAACTCTGCAACCATGCAATCGCCAACTACTGGTCTACACATTGTTAACATCACATCAGAAACAGCACGAGGCACACAGAGCCTTTCAGCACCTATTCGGTAAAGACGGTGGAAGTGCGACTTGACGCACAATACTCAGAAACGATCAGGACGATATAGACCTCGACCCGTGAAAAGGAAGCTGATGCTACAACACTTCAGTACTTCATATTGTCATAGATGGAGCAGGAAGTTAACGAACAAGGCGAAGATTTTTTAAGATGACAGCAATAAAAAGCTGTTTCTAAGAAATACGCACGTTGGTGTCTTTGGCTGTAAGTAAAACTTTTTTTTCGAACGAGAAGTTGAGAAAGGCGCAAAAAACCAAAATAATAAAATGCTTCACTTTCAGTGAAAATCACATGCAGAGCGTCTAGATGGTAAGCAGGTGTGCTACCACAGAACCAACCTATTGCATTAAACTGCTTCGAAAAAAAAACTATATGAAAGTGATGTTGTGGATGAATGAATGAATGGACAAAAAATTTTATTGGGAAAAAAATAAAAATACTAAAAGATAGAAAACAGATTACCACTGCTCGAAATTGTAACTCGAAGTGCAAGTCACGGTAAAATTATTATTGGCTAATAAATTCACAAGGGTAGCTTAAGCTTGGTTTGCATAGTACAGCGTGAAAAGAAAAAGGCAAAGACTGAGAAGAGGCTTAAACCCATCGTTCGTGGGCGCCAAATATATTTTCTGTCCGCGTCTTATGCGCTTTCATCCTATACCATTAACTGAGCAAATTAAATGCATTGAAGAGTATATCTCTCGGCAAGTTGGTTATACATGTTGAAGACTAACAGATTATGTAAGTGACAAATGCATAGGAATGTAACAAACACGACAATATTCTGTCATGTTTACTACTCTCCCATAAACTTTTCATGTCTGCCCTCTAAGTCTGTAGAAAAAAGCAATCACCATGCATGGAAATTGATACAGTATCAGGTGAGCGAGCAACTGTTAATTAAAACTGTGGCTGAATTATTATGCATCGCTACAATCATACTTTAGAAAGTGTTTTCAGATTAAACGCACAAGAAACAGATCTAATAAAACGGGAGCAACACGCTTGCGTGATTCAAGTTTAAAGCTACAACCAACCTCAGGATTGTTAAGAAATATAGAAGTGGAAGAAATAGGAGCCAAGGCGCTCGAAAAACTGCAGTTTCACAGAACCCTAACTCTTGCTAAGCAAAAAAGGCAACGAAATGCTTCGAGGGAAAGATGAAGACAGAAAAAATTGTGACTAGATACGGTCGAAAGTGATATCAATGTCAAACCCACAATAAATATATAAACATAGCTTTGGAATAAAACAGGGTGCCTATTCTGGTTCGAAACTGCCACAATAACTGGTGGCAGTATTCAAGTATCTAGTAGCATCTGTGATTGTCAAGAAAGCATTTCTAGTACTGTTTGTAACTAAAGATAAAAAGGGATAAATATAAAGATAAAAAGGGCTGCCCTAAAGATTGGCATAGTTGAAGGTACGCTCAAGGTGTCTTTCTTAATAGTTACGATGTTAAATTTCAGTAAATATAGAGTCTGTGTGACTGCATTTATCGGCTTTGTGTTTCACGGTGCCCTTTCCTGCCAGTCTACAACTAAGCAAGGCGTTCGGTGGCCATGGTTTCTACCTGGCCATCTCCCACGCTGCATTATCGGGTAAGTAGCAGCGTCCGTCACGAAGACCGTTTTTCGAGCCCCTTTTGCTATCGAATGATTCGTCGCGGTAACCTGCGCTTCGCCGATGACATTGCATTACTAACCCAGGGGACGAATTGCAACTCATGATTACAGAGTTAGACAAGGAAAGCAGAAAGGTGGGTCTTAAAATTATTTTGCAGAAAACAAAAGTAACGTACAAAAACCCCGGAAGAAAGCAGCGCTTCGAGATAAGTAATAGTGCACTTGAAGTTGTAAAAGACTATGTCTACTTAGAACACGTAATAACCGCGGAGCCGAACCACTAGATTGAAGTAACAAGAAGAATGAGAGAGGGTTGGAGCCCATTCGGCAAGCATTCTCAAATTATGACTGTCTAAGTACGGGCAAGCTGCATCTTGCCCGTACTTAGATATGGAGCAGGAACTTGGAGACTTACAAAGAGGGTTCAGCTGAATTTGAGGACGGCGCAGCAAGCAATGGAAAGAAAACAGGTAGGTGTAACCTTAAGAGACAAGCAGAGAGTAGAGTGGATCGGGGAACCAACGGGGGTTAAGGATATCATAGCTGAAATCAAGAAGAGGAAATAGACATGAGCCGGGCATGTAGCGCGTACACAGGATAACCGCTGGTGAATAAGGGTAACCAACTGCATTCCCAGAGAAAACAAGCGGGTTAAGGGGAGACAGAAGGTTAGGAGGGCAGATGGGATTAAGAAGTTTGCGGGCATGAATTACCAGCAGCAAGCACAGGACCGAGTTAACTGGCGGAACATGGGAGAGGCCTTTGTCCTGCTGTGGGTGTAGCCAGGCTGATTATGATGATGATGATGATGATGGTGATGATCATTCGTCGCAGTAAGTGCGATGTAAGTCACGTTCACTACCTGTGTCACAAGGACATTTTTGATCGCGATCTGGCTTAGTAATGGTACTTTGGCTCACGTACGTCTCGGCCAAACTTGATCCAGATAAATTTGCACCGCATAGCATCAATTAGTGTTCATCTCAATCAAGGAATGAGGCCCACATCAGCCCTGCTGATGGGCTAACGTGCTCGTGTGACACTGATGTAATCTACTGTATGCAGTCAAAATTCATAAGTGTGTATTTATTCAGTTTCAATATTTTTATTTGTCTCGTATATACATTGTATACACTAAATAAAATAACAATTATATCAGCTATGCTTTTCTTAGATTCATTGCTGGTTCGCTGTATGTAAATGGATCTATAAATATTGGTCCTTCTATTGAATGGCAGCTCCTTGTTCGCTTAAACAACGGTTTCATCAAGTTTCTCCGGGCCACCAGTTTAGCCATCACCTCTTCTACTGGGTCTGTTAGTTGGCCTTCTGAGTTTGCCTCAAGCCAGCGTTAGTAACTTTATACACTTCTTACGTTATGCAGCATGAATATTATTTCGTCGATTTAGTCTGCGAGGAGAACGGGTAAGATTTTGTTATGGTCGTCATGAATGTTAAAACAACCGTCACCTGTACTGTGTATCCCCATCGACGTGAAGATGAGAACACAACTATTTATTCGCTTTAACGACTTGCAAATATTTGAAAAGTCAACAAATGAAAGCAATCTTGGTAAGAAATGAGTTTTAATCTTCAAACATTACGCCTTGTCTACAGGTAACCAATCTCAACACTCCAATGCTAACCACTCGAATGATGACCACAACCTGAATAACGTAATCTTTGAAAATTACAGAGCGGAGTAAACCTGTGGCGAAGACTACTTTAAAGTAGCTTGGTCTTTAAAAGCACCCACAGTCCTGCTCATAGAACCAAGAAAACCTTGTCGCTGTTATTTGTATGCTGTAAAAAGCTCATACAGTCTATAAATAATACAGCGCCCCATCTGACTGCTTTCCATCTGCTACGTGACAGTGATTGCGTACATCGCAGCTTTAACTCAGAATATATATTTCTGCCCGTGATCAGTGCTGCAGTTCTTCCTTTCTCTCATCTGATAGATGAATCTACATAGGCCAGAAAGTTTTAGAGGTCGTAATCAACGCTTCAATTCCAGATATTTCCCCCTGATTTCTAGCAAATTCTGTGAGAAGCACTGTGCATGCTAAGTACGACAGCTGCCTTCTTCTTTTGCAGCATTTCAGATGGTTGGTAGCTACTTTTTTAAACCTAGGGTACCTCGCATGCGTAAGCAAATCCTCGGCTACAGGCAACTTGTCTTAATTTCAGCCTGCAATATGAAGTCTAGACATTACTTGGGAAATTCTTCAACCACTTTGTGATAAGTTCATCCAACCAGAGTATTCTGCAAGGCTATTTGCGTTGGCGGCCTCTTTTGTGTGCCCCAACAAGAAAGACAGCATGCACGAGAAGTATACTACCAACTTGTTGAAGTCATGTAACAACATGAATACGTGCCAAACTCATGCTGCGCTGACGACCGTTTAGTCACCTTCACGTATGCCAAAATTTGGTATTACGTCACGTGAATGAATGACGGAGGTATGTGACTGGTGCAAACATGACTCTCATGAGATGCGTGTCATGTAAGAACATTAGTACACGCCGCACTCAGGGCGCCAATACACGTCGACGTGGGCCATTGCGATTGCCTGCCGGCGTTCGTTTTATCGCGTCACGCCAGTGATGCCACGCCTAAGGTCCCTAGATGAAACAAGGTAGCGTCATTCATTGTTCTCGAGCTGTCCTCGTCACTCTCTCGATTACTCCTCTTTTTCTCTGCCATCCGCGTCTGTAATTGGTGCATTACTTGCACCGTAGTTGCACGTGATCTTGCAAATGGCTGGTGGTGTTATATATTATTATGCAAAAGGTTCAAAACGAGTACGCATGCGCATATGGCTCCAGCCGGATTCTCGTCGTGACCAAAGACAAAATCATAGCCAGAACATAAATTGATGAGGAGGAGCGTTTCGGTGTGCGCTAAGTCGACCAAGATTGTTTCGCCATGCTCATTCAATGCAAAATCTGCGTTTTTCAGCAATGCTGCGTTGCCGTAAACAACAGAAAATGGTTTCGCTCTCTTCAACTTACCTCGTGCTTTCCGAGATGAAGCGCACCATGAAGTGCAACTATGAACCATTTCACGCGAATGCTTTCGTGCAACTCCGTCAACGTATGTCGACGCGGATCTGCGAAGCGAGTTCACTTGTCGGTTTTTATTGAAACGCCAGGCGCGCGTCTAATGCGTGTCTAGTGCATGCCAGTTGGTACAAATACATGTGGGTATGCACGTATACAGAGCAGCTGTAGGTTGTAATCAACACACCTTCAGAAACATTTCACTCTTGACCAGTTCCCGCTTGAGCCGAAACGCGCTGCTTCGAGACACCTCACCAGTAGAACTCTCTCTTTTCACGACGTTCCCAGCACCGCATCAGAATCACTTGGCATCACGATTGTCCAAATGGGCACATTAAAAAAAACGTCATCGCAGTACTGCTGGACGAGTGTTCGTACCAGTGTGGTCGTAGATTTTTTCTTGCGTGTGCACAAGCCGGTTGTAATCATTCGTCACAACGTCACGCCCTGTGGCCACTTACAGGATCCAGCAAGAAGCACGTTCACTGTGTCACAGTACGAACAAAACACAATCGGAGAAGTGGACTAGTTAGAACTGGACGAAATACCGCGGCCGTGGAACTAAAATGTACTACGCGAGACGCCATGGCTAGTGGTGTAAAGTATAGAACTGCACAACGTTGCCGGTTGAGTAACGCACATCCCGCTTGCTCTTGTGTTGTGCCGTTTATGTTCATAAAGGTAACTATTTATTCTACGTCTTATTTTGTTCCAATTTGATTCATTTACACCTATTCACCATAGCAACAGAACCCAAACATTCGCTTTTGGATGAAAGTTTTAAACCTTCTAGGGGGCGCTTCAGGCAAATCAGCGAGGAGGAAAAGGGAGGGTGTCGCTACCTTGGAAACTTGTTTCATCTAGGGACCTTAGCCACGCCAAGTGCCGATATCCCCCTAGTGAAGATCAGTGGATCTGTCCAAGACTTTCATTGTGGATGTGCATGCCATACACTCGCACCCGCGCGCCGCGCTGCGTTGCTTTGACGCATGCGCGTTTGCGCACACACGGCGTCCCTGCGTCCCGAAGAGAGGCAGACGCGGTGCTGTCTAAGTAACGCCGTGAGCACAAAACGCAGCATGTCGCATGTAGCGCCGGTTGCCACCGGGCCACGCCGATGGGCACTGGTAGCACTATTCACGCCTGGTGTCACGTTATAGAGTGCTCGCGTTTTGCTAGCGTTGCGTCGCTGCGTCAAGCCTGCGTTTGCGTCAACATTGCGTCGGAGTATATTCGCCCTTTCATGACGCGCTCACTGTCGTTCCGCTAGCTCCACATGCGCTAAGTTTGGTATCACGGGAAGTGAATAGATGACGAAAGTAAATGACACGTCCAAACCTGATAATCATAATATGCGTTTCATGTAAAACATGACTACATGCTGCACTCATAGCGCTCTCGCGGCCGTATCCTTAGTTCATCATATTCCAAATTTTGTATTACGTGACGTCACTGTTGGATGAATGAAAATTACACGTCAAAATATCATAATCATGATATAGATTTCATGTAAAACATGACTACATGCTACGCTTACAGCACGCTCACAGCTGTTTCGCTAGCTCCATATACCAAATTTGGTATCAGGTGACGTTAATAGCCGACGAAGGTAAATGAAACGTCCAAATATGATAATAATGACCTAGAAATCATTCACGGCATAATTTACTTTCGCCTCTTAACGTTGTGCTAATTTTAAAGCGATCTATCACCCTTCCTCCTTTGTGCTTCGCTATCATCGATTATCACTGTACGTGAGATCTGCCAACTTATTATTTAGTATTTTTTATTTTGTGCGATATTGGTTACGAACGCCGGCAGCGGCGGCAGCGGCCAACAACGACGGTGCCACGTGATACCCGTGTTGTGATCTCATCACAGCTTTTGCTGTAAAAGAACCAGGAATAACGGGTGCGAGGCTCGCCGAATTCCCATCGATCAATAACGGCCGAATTGGAAAGTTCAATACATTGACACATTCAAAAGGGCTCCCCTTGTGATGCGATGTCATCTATAATTAGGTTGCCTGTTCGGCTTAAAATGAACGAATAATGTCGAAGCGCCACAAATATCGCGTGACAGTGACGTGATAATTCGTGATGCTTCCGCGGCCACGCCAAGGGCGTGAGCAGAGACATTTGGCGGCTGCGGAGCGGCGGCGCATAGCTGTAGTATAGGATTAGGTGAGGCAGTGCTTTTTGCACATGTGGGATGTGGTGCATATATTTTTTCGGGGCGAAGCTTCTTAAAGCATGCTTCGTGCGTCCCCAACGTATGAGTGGTAGTAAGTACCCACCAGTGGCACATACCCGCTCTAGAGCGGTTATGTGCGTCCTGGATTGCGAGATCACGGTACTTTGGAGAGTTCACTATATTGCCGCATTCAACCTGCACAGGAGAGCTCGCACAGCCAGAGAGGAAAACGAAGCTCTTGCCCGGTTCTCTTTACGAGCGCCTCTCATTTTTCATTAAAGTGAGCTCTTCTATATCAAACTCCTTCTGTGTCTGCGTCGTGACACTGGTGGAGTGCTGGGTACATGTCCAGGACACCTTCCAACAGCCCTTGATCTAGTCCACAAAGACTTCCGTTCGTCGAAACACCCGTTCACCGCGCCAGCCGCCGTCTGTTAGGCCTGAGCCCAGAGTTCGGTCCTATGGACGGAAAACAAGACCGCGCCGGGAAGCAGTTGCCCCACCATGACGAGCCCAAGCACAACACAGGTGACTGTTTTCACCCCTAAAACTCCTGTGGACTTCCATGGCAACACATATGAGGACGCAGATGACTGGCTTGAGGAGTTCGAGCGCACAGCCAACGTTAACGGGTGGAACGCCGCACAGAAGTTGGGGTACGTGTATTTCCTTCTTCAAGACGGGGCTCGCACGTGGTTCACGAATCCCGTGTGGTCAACGTGGGACGAGTTCCGGCGGAAATTCCTGGACATCTTCGCAAACACCGAAAGGCGGAAGCATGCACAAGGACTCCTTGAATCAAGGATTCAAAAGCCCAACGAGTCTGTTGCTATGTTTGTTGAGGACACGGCTCGTCTCTTTCATCGAGCCGATCCCGATATGTCCGAGAACAAAAAGATCAGCCACCTCATGCGTGGTCTTAAAGAGCAGCTGTTTGCTGGTCTCGTACGGAACCCACCTTCAAGCGTCGACAAATTTTAGAAGGAGGCGACCACCATAGAACGTGCACTACAGCTACGGTACCGCCAGTACGACCGTCCAAACAGCAGCGAACAAATCAGTGCAACCGCCGTGACCACTGTGACTCCTGACGAGCGTTCTTTGCGTGACCTGATACGCGAAGTTGTGCAAGAAGAGGTGAAGAAGCTCGCCGCCACACCGAATGACTGCGCGATTGCGTCGGTCACAGAAGTTGTTCACCAAGAAATAAGGCAAGCGTTTTCACTTCCTGAGCCGAACACTGAATTAGTTAGGCCAACATATGCAGATATTCTCCGTCGACAGCCTAGATCTAACGTGCCGCCACCTCAACAGTACCACAAGCAACAGCCGCCGACAGTGCCTTGGTACTACAGGGAAACGTCGACGCCGATGCGATCCCCCCTCCACAAAACCGACATATGGCGTACCCCTGATTACAGGTCCCTGTGCTTCCATTGTGGGGAAGCAGGCCAGATCGTGTGGTATTGTCCTCATCGCGTTGCCTGGTATCAAGGATTTCCGTCCACTACCCCTTGGTGCTATTTCGACGGAAGACGCAACGTTGAAACGAGCGCGACGATCCCGCGAGACTTTACTCCTGGGTTCCGGTCACGCTCACCCTTCCCAGGTCATTTTCCCCGATCTAATAGAGGTAGCACCACGGACATGGCGAGAGGAAGGTCTCCCAGTCCACGCCGGGGAAACTAAAAGCAGCGACCTTAGGGGGGAAGGTTGCGAATTGCCGAAGATTTGAAAATCCCCCATTACCGCCGTATGAAGTGCCGCACATTTCGAATGAACCGACGAAAGACGAGATTGTCACCGCCGATATTACACTTTCAATTGACGGTCACGACGTGACCGCACTGGTCGACACTGGTGCGGACTTTTCAATAATGAGTGCGAATCTGGCCGACCAACTCAAGAAGGTAAAAATGGAATGGACGGGGCCGCAAATTAGAGGAGCCGGAGGCCAGCTGCTGACACCTACCGGAAAGTGCACTGTACGAATCAAGATCGGGGATTCATCATTCGTGGCAACCTTCGTTATTCTTTCTGAGTGTTGTAAACAGGCCATCTTGGGTATGGATTTCCTGCGGGAGTACGTTGCCGTTATAAATATACCGGACGGTGTAATGACCTTCTCAGCGGACCATGGCGCAGCGCTGCAGCGCAAGCCCATGCGCGTGATTGACGACGTAACCATGCCACCGTTGTGATGCCGCCTCGTCTCTGTCACGTGTAACATGCAGCATAGTGGAGGAGGTGTCGCGGAAAAAATATCGACGCTTTTACTCTCTCGAGGAATTGCTATTGCCAGAAGTCTCGTCAGTGTAGTGTCTGGGCAAGCAGAGGTCCTGTTGACAAACTTCAGCAACGAGCGTCGACACATTGCAGAGGGTACCACAGTTGCATACTTCGAAGAAATTGTAGAATTCCGAGAGTGCTTCGCAGTTCAACAGGCAGAGACGCCGGCCGCTTCAACACCACTGCCTGTCGACGTGAGCGCAGATTTATCGCCAGCGCATAGCAGAGTCTTTTAGATATTCTCGGCCAGTTTGAAGATTGTTCTGCGTCGACCTCGAGGGTAAATCAAACGCCACTGACAAAGCACCGAATTATAACGGAAGAGACGGCAAGACCGATTCCACAAAACCCATACCGCGTGGCACCGAAAGAATGCGAAGTAATCCAAGAACAAGTCCAGAAAATGCTCAATGATGACATCATTTAGCCGTCAAAAAGCCCTTGGGCATCACCGGTAGTGCTAGTTAAGAAAAAAGACGGCAGCTTACGCTTCTGTGTGGACTACCGCAAGCTGAACCGCGTGACAAAGAAAGACGTATACCCACTACCACGTATCGACGATTCACTTGACAGGCTGAGGCATGCAAGCTTCTTTGTCGTCGATGGACCTTAAAAGCGGTTATTGGCAAATTGAGGTCGATGAGCGGGACCGAGAAAAGACTGCTTTTGTTACGCCTGACGGGCTTTACGAGTTTAAAGTCTTGCACTTCGGATTGTGCTCAGCCTCAGCAACATTTCAGAGACTGATGGATACCGTCCTATCAGGCCTTAAGTGGCAGACGTGTCTGGTATACCTCGACGACGTCATTGTTTTCTCATCAACATTCGAGGAACATCTAAGACGGCTGCTATTAGTATTTCGAGCAATACGGTCCGCTGGCTTATCGCTGAAATCTGAGAAATGTCATTTCGGTTTCAAAAAACTCCGATTCTTAGGACATGTGGTGAGCCTTGAAGGTGTTCGTCCGGACCTCGACAAGATCGACGCCGTCCGAAATTTTCCGGCGCCAACAGAAAAGAATGCTGTAAGACGTGTTCTTGGCCTTTGCGCCTACTACCGCAGATGTATCGCCAATTTCTCGCACATAGCGTCGCCCTTAACACGCATAACGAGAGACGATGTTCCATTTTTATGAGGCGAAGAGAAACAAGCAGCATTTGACGGTCTACGACAGCGCCTGCAGACACCCCCTGTGCTTGCTCACTTTGACGAGGACGCTCCAACCATGATCCACACTGATGCCAGCAACGTATGTTTAGGCGCTGTACTCGTCCAGTGACAAGACTCAGCCGAGAGAGTGATTGCGTATGCAAGCAGGACGCTTTCCTGTGCCGAGTCCCATTATTCCACAACGGAAAAGGAATGTCTTGCTGTAGTATGGGCAGTTCTGAAGTTTCGCCCCTACCTCTACGGCCGTCCCTTCCACGTAGTCAGCGACCACCACTCTCTTTGCTGGCTGACCAACTTGAAGGACCCATCCGGTCGGCTAGCGCGCTGGAGCATACGCCTACAAGAATTCGATATGACGGTCGTCTATAAGTCGGGATGACAGCACCCTGATGCTGATTGCGTATCCAGGTCGCCTCTAAAGCAAGATGATGATTCACAAGATGATGACATGGCATTTTTAGGAGTGGTCGATACGGTCACCATTTCGTCTAAGCAGAAAGAAGACAGTGAGTTGCTCCCTCTTATTAAATTTCTTAACGGCCAGTCTACAAGCGTTCCCGAGATATTTGCAAGGAGCCTGCCATCATTCTGCTTGCGCAGTGGTGTCCTATACAAGAAAAACTTTGCCCCCAGTGGAAATGCCCACTTACTTGTCGTCCCGACATTCATTCGTGATGAGACCCTGAGCGCTTGCCACGATGAGCCAACCTCCGGCCACCTCGGATACACACGCACATTGGCCAGAATCGAACAAAACTACTACTGGCCGAAGCTTCCAGGCACTGTAAAGCATTACGTTCGCACGTGCCTCGATTGTCAACGACGAAAATCACCACCTTTAAAACCAGCCGGATTGTTGCAACCAGTTCAAGTGCCCACCATGCCTTTTGCACAAATCCAAATGGATCTCCTTGGACCAATTCCGACTTAGCATACTGGAAATGAGTGGGTAATTGTCGCTACGGACTATCTTACTCGCTACGCAGAAACAAAGGCTTTATCAAGTGGAACCGCAGTAGAAGCGGCACGATTTTTCATTGAAAATATCGTTCTGAGGCATGGTGCTCCTAGAATTATAATAACAGACAGAGGTACCACTTTCACGGCCATGCTCCTCAAGTCAGTGCTTGAGTTGAGTGGAGCAGCGCATCAAAAAACTACCTCCTACCACTCACAAACCAACGGCTTAACAGAATGCCTCAACAAGATAATTGCTGATATGCTTAGTATGTACATCGACGTGGATCATAAAAATTGGAACGACATTCTACCATACGTGACGTTTGCCTATCATACGGTGCAGCAGGAAACTACACGGAGCACGCCATTTAGTCAGCATGCGACATTAAACACGAGCATGCACAGTGGTGGTGTACGAAGGTACATCGTTACACAGGCTAGTGAAATAGCTGCTTCGCATCTAGAAGACAGATTTTAGCAAAAAAGTAGCAAGGAGCGAGAGGGAATGCGCTAAGAAAGGTAAGCGCCGACCTTTCTGCTCCGTCCTACTTCTTTTTTGAAGTCTGTCCTCTAGATGTGAAAAAACAAAAGAAAACAAGAACTCCAAGACAGCCCTAATAAGGTGCGCATCGCGAGGATTCGTCATAGAAGATGATAGCAGCAAAATGTGATAAACTAAACATGATGGCAGCAAGAACAGCATTAGAAACTAACACAAATTTTTTCAGGCTCACCCGGGGTAGAGTTCGCTTATCCTGCACATGCTTTCCCCTTAAATTTCACTTAGCTCTGCCTTGTTCATTTTTTTTCTAATTGGCATTGCCTGCAACAAGTATAAGGTGCGGGCTGAAGATTTTTTATACCTCACAATAAAGAATATTACTTGTATCATAACTCACTCAGTTGCACACGAAAAAACTCGAGTTCTGCAGTGTTTCATCGTGATGGAGAATACAAAAAAGCCTAGAAACTTGAAATTATACAAACGTACTGCTACTGATCGAAGCTGTTAGCCCATTAGTGCAGTAATCGCCTGAAATATTTGATAAATATTATGTAGCAGTAGCTATGAGTCAGATTATCTTTTCTTTGGGTAAATTTTCTGCCATGCTTAAGCACAAACATGTTTTCAAATGTAACGACATGAACAGTGAAAGAAAAATACATTTTAACTCCGAATTATGCCTTACGTATTCCTATCTTTCATCCACCTCGGACACATTGTAACCACCATTCATTCTCCACCCCGGTTACCACACACTACCAACGCATCTTTCCCACTATTCACCTATCGACACCTAATGTTTAGACAATGCCATGCAGGTCTTTTGGGATTCGTAGAGATCGTTGAGTGCATCGATCGAAAACCAATCCACATTTTAGCCGCTGCAAAGCGGGCTCACTGTCCGGAAACAGCACTACTTGTTGCTGCCTACAAAATTTCAGTTTCTTCGGGGCTACCTGATTGGCCCGGCTTTCACATACAGCCGAATAAACAGTGAACTCGAGTCGCGCTACTCGGGACGCCATTAGAGGCAGAATTAAACGCTGCAGCGCTTGCTCCACGCTCTATTTCGACTGATTCTTCGGTGAAAACTTTCAAATGATCGGCGTACTTTTCATCAATGTACTTAAGCACCGAAGAACGTGTGCGGAGGTTCTTGTGCCCTCAGACGCAGAAACCTAAGACATGGACAAGAAAATAATTCTCTACTTCCCACACGAAATAATCACGACACTGTGGCTATCTGTACAACACATTGGCTCCATAACTCAGTCATGTAGTCCTTATGTCTACGCGCACGCGAGTAACGCACGCGTCCTCACTAAACGGAAGCCTCATTTTGTCGAGTGCCACTCCCGTTCCCGCTGAAGACGATGGCGTCGACCATGCAACCTCGCCACGGGAAGGTTGCCAGGTGCACGGGAGCTAACGAGCAGACCATCAGCGGCTCGTGCTGGACCAGGCGGCCCCACGCTGCGGCTGACGCAACACCGAGGTCGCACCTTTAATTGGTGGCATGGCTGGACCGGCGTGGACGTGGCACCGTGACCACGATCTTGTTGACTGGTTGTGCCAGACCCGAGTCTGGACAGGATCAGCTGCTTGCCCTGGCCCACACGCTCGCACGCCACAGGAACAGCATGTCAGCATGATTCGAAGGAACACGCCATGCTCTTCCCGGTTGGGTTGGTGACACCGGCTCGTCCGTTTGGTCCAATTAGGCCCAACGCCTAGCGCTCTAGCTAACTCGCCACACTCTTCCTGTGCCCGTAGCTGTTCTGGAGCTCACGCGCTCACGTTCGTCTGACCCCTGCTTCTTCATCTTCATTCGCGTCAACACTTTTGCTCGCACTTTCAGTTTCGGTTTTTGACTACACTCCGCCGAACTTTCAGTACGTTGTGACGTGGAAAGCTTTAGTGTTGACGCGACACAATGGAACACAGCAATAACAGGACCAATCACTGGCACATGCAGATATGTTAGCATTGGAAGCATCTGTCACAAAACACTGCGTGACACTTTCTCCGCACACTATCACGGGAGGTCCACGCACTCCTCGCACGTTTGAAAACGGTCGGCAGTGACACGTACTACCACACACCTGAATACCGTGTATGTGTCACGACCAGGCGCACTTAGACTGCTCGCTCTAAGAATAAAAACACGCACTGACCCTCAGCACACAAAATGCAAGACTTACAGCACAGATGTCTTGTAACAACGACGACATCGCACCATGCATCAGCTAGTCAGCGTCACTAAGTGTTGTCATGTCGCTGGTAGCTCATGCTCTTGTGTCGTTGATAATGACCTCGCAAAGGCGGTGTTCGAATCGCCGGCAAAGTCGGCGATGGTGACTGCTGCACCGGGTCACAGATAATCCTCGAGTCATCGCTATGGGGTATAAGAGGCGCCATCTGCTATCGAATGCACTGGCCGCTTCTGAGTGCTCGCAGTAGGCATGCTGCCTGGCTCGTCGACGAAGCGGTACCTTGGGCGTTGGGTCGGTTGGCGACCACATCTCGTCTTGAGGCTTAGGCGTACCCCCAGTAGGGCGTCGAATCCGGTTGCGAATTCGGCATTGGAGAAGCCGATTAGAAGGTTTACGTGGATGCAGCCTTGGTAGCCACTTCCTGGCGCATGCCGTATGGATGTCGCTGTCTGATACCATATAAGTGCTGTCACTAGGCCCGGGCCTTAGTGAACGTGGTCATTTGGCGCCTTCAGTCGCAGTAATCTGATGTCACCTTCCCCGAAGACCTTTTGTCTTTTTCGGTGTCATTTCTTCGATGTGCCCGCATCGACTGAAATGGCTTGTCTTGTTGTTCATCATGCTCAATGTGTCCAGTGATAGGGCTCCCCGAATTTTTCCAAGGACATCAAAAAGTGAATCACGCAGGCAGTGCGCAAGAACTTGTTCCCTAAAAATAGCCGTATTGAGGTAGACCACAGCTTCTGGTAGGTATCGCGCAGTGCTGTCTCGGAAAGTACGCTGGGCTCGTCGTTTACGTGAACTTTTCCTACGGAACCAAGAATTGCCGCAACATGCTTTTGCTGTGAGTTTGAAGCGCTGGCTGTGCATCTGTGGAATGATCGCCTGACAGTCGACATCCTCATGTGACGAAAGTGGGTCTTCTTAAAGTTGTCTGTGTTTGGAGAATTCGAAGCCAAGATGGCGAAAAGTGTTGAGGGCCACAGGGGCTCGCGATTCCGTTCGTTGCCGAAGGCGACTGAGTAGCGGTAGTCTTGGGCCCTTTTGCCTGAAGTGCAACAAAAACGGTCACGTAGAACACTGTTTGCTCAGGTGTCGTGAGCTTAAGAAGGAACGGCAAGGTTTATTTTAGGAACAGCAACGTCTAGGCTCGCCATGTCTAACCGCGAATGATGCGGTGTGTTCGCGTGCTAAGTCGATCTTCAGGCAACAGTTGTAGCGACTTTTTTTGAAGCGTTTGACTGCTACAGACCTCGAATGTGACTGGTTATGAGTGACAACAATGTTTGGGGTATGGTTCCATTAGATAGAGTACCGGCAGAATACTACATGTAGATTACCTCTGAGACCACCGGCTTTTGCAGGCTCACGTCACGCTATGCGCAAATTTTTAAGAGCCTATCAGTGCTTAGGTTAAAATCAAGCCAGCGAAAGGATATTATATACAATTATCAAAGAGAAAACCAGGTGAGGCGATCGCCTGCAAATTATGCAACGCTAGATAGACCGGCTACAACAACATACTAATCCTAATCCTAAATATTCCACACTTCCTCCACCATACCCGCACCGGGCACTACGTGCGAACCTTACACTTGGTCCACACGCTGCATTATTTCACCACATTGTGGGAATAGTGTGTTCTTCCCACCGTTTCACCTTTTTCGATAGGGGTAAAATTTTCGAATCTAGCAGAGTTGGCGCTTTTTTGTGAAGTACAACTTTATTCCCAGTTTTCTACGTGCAGCTTCAAATGCTTTTCTGGCAAGCCTTGATCGAAAAGTTAAGAATAGTGCATATAAAAACACGTGGCTAATCTCCGTATAAAGAAGTGGATAATATGAAAGTGACAAATGTCCTTACAGCGGTAGCTCACTGTTTAGTGTGCATTGTTCCAGCAACAGCAACAAGTCGCAAAGTCGCGTTGGGAACGGCAAGCAGTTCGTAACTTCCAGCGCATACCTCAAGCAGAAATCACGCAGAAAATCCCCGTACACCGGATGAGCTTCATACTTGAAGCACGCTGCTCGAACAGAAAGAAAAACGAAGAAAATGGCCACACAACTATACGCAGTACAAACGTGAACAACTGTCACAGTTCTTCCTGCGTCGTGTGTCAGCAGCACGCTCCTTTCATAGACGCGACCATGGCCGTGGCAGCGTGCGAAAGGACCTTCGTTTTCTTCTGAAATACAAGTCAGATAAACGCGTGCGCAGGAGAGACCAAGCTCCGTGTAGGCGGTGCCTCGTGGAGGTGACAACCGTTAGAGCGCCCCCTATACGAACTTGGCGCGCCTTCTAGCCACCAATAACGAAAACGCGATAATGTTTTGAAGCTCAGAGGACTGGTAAATGATGTGTTGTATATATATGGCTTACCGTTAGCATTCCAGGTAATGCAAATGAGTCTGCTTATGCCTGCGCACGCGAACTATCTACCGTGACGGGCTTTCGGCCTCTAATTTGGGAGAAGGCATTCAGCAGCTTGATTCCTTCCTAACTTTTAACGAAATATGTAAGTACTATCAGTTCTCCAGGTGTTAGATCGCTAACTCCTGGAGAGCTGACACGTTCGCGCTCTCGCACCCACGCTCTCGAGAACCCAGTCAATCACTTTACGAATACTGTAAACCAGTACTTAACCATCGCCCTTGGTTTACAGCAAGCTTATGGCAGCATCAAGCCTCACTTAAGCTCATTGCGATGAGAGACGATGAACATTTTTCCACATGCTCTGGAAATGCACAGCGCTGCGCGATGCAAGTCTCTCAGCACAGAGGACGACTTGAAGACTGCAACCACCAGCTCGGACTGGGAGGTCCAAATCCGGGCTGTCCACAGGAAACGCCGTTATGCCATCCCTGTCCCAACGTAGGTGCGGCTCGCAGCCAACCCGCCTCTCGAGGGGCGTCGGCTTCTCAGGACAATTCGTGAATAAAGTTTAGTAACTGACTGAGTGACGTATGCTCTCTAGCGTAGTGGTTAGCGACACGCGCTGAAAAGCGAGAGGTTGTTGGTTCGGTTTCTCGCCACAAATGCATGCCTTCTGTTTTTTTTGTTGCAATCTCTTAGTATATACTTATCAACGTCACTCTGGTGACGGAAGTACTTCAGCGTAGCCGTTGTGGACCCTGAAATAGAAGACTTTCCTGGGAAACTTTTTGTATGTGGTTCACCAAGACTTTAGTAACGTATTTTTTTCATGGGTATGTCGTGGATACAGTTAACGCAATCGAATGAAAAACGAAAGCTTCCCCTGCCACGAGTCGAGTCTCTCGTTCTCCAGCCCGTGAACGCCAGCGCCCGGTGCACTACCAACCAAGCTCAATCACTACAGATAAGTACAACTTTACAAATGTGCCTTTTATCTTATACACACGCGCTCTCACGCGGTGCTTTTTCTGCGCAAAGTAGGAGGGGTGGCATTGTGCAGATGTCTGCGAGACGTCAAGAGAGATAATGATGCATGATACTTGCTAGCGCTGATAGAGAACAATTCTTTAGATACAAAGTTAGGGCATGAAGTCAGATATAGTAGCCGGAAGCCTATTTTGCATGCATTCACTAAAGAGTTTCAATAAAAGCGAAGAACACAGACAGCGCATCGAATCTCACCAACGCAGTTATGTTAGTTGCCTTTCTGTTCATGTTAGCCAGTGATGGCTCGTTGTTGAAGTAGTGTGGCTTCCAGACGTGCCAACGGTGCTGTGCTGCCTAGTAGTGCAAGTGTGAGAACACCGGCCAGCGAAACTGCTGCAGTCAGCACTGCAACAAGGCAGCGATGTCAAGGGTGATTTTCATGCCAAGGTGGAACGAAACAGAGGGCAGTGGGATGTGGAACGTCGGCGTGTATTCGGGGCTCAAGCTACGAACATCTGCTTTCCACGTTGCTGAAGCGCAGAATGTGTGTGTATGAGCTCATTCTCAGGCTATTCTACCCCTGAGGAGCGCACACCATGTGTGCCTCTCTCCCTAACTGATGACACCATGGAGACACGTATAATCAGTACCACTGGTTATGATGACTTGGTTTATATCATGTTTGCATAAGATGAACGATGCGCTGTGCCCGCGTATGGGTTGACGCGGCAGCTGCCAGAACGGTTAAATCATGATCACGAGCGTAAGTCATTACAATGCAGATATGACACTATGCGTGGACATTGGTGTATCGACGTCGACAAATGCTGTAACTCCCAAACACCAATAGGCATTGTTCAAGTTCTCATGTTATATTTTACACAACTAGCACTGATTTACAAAAATAATTTTCGCTTTTTTAATATACAGATTCCTACGGATATAGTTCAACCACTTTAAAATAAATTTTACAGAATGCGATAGAGTAAAAACTCCTGTGGTCTAAATTTTACAGGGATGCTATGCAGGAAGGCCATATCTTCTCTGGTAGACGAGTTAGCTCCGAGCACACTCTGCGGCAGCCATGTCGTGAAGACAGTGTGGAGCGCGTCATTGCAGCGCCGATAAAAAATGGCTACGGAAACACTCTTGGCTCCGGAAACGCATGTAGGCCATTTGCGGTGGTTATCGAAAAAACACCGCGTGCGAACACGTCAGCGCCACCACTCAGTCAACATTTTAGCAGTGCAGCGACGTCAGCGTGATTGTTGCGCTATCTCATTGCCAACTCAACACGCGCCTCCCACAGGCTTGTTCATGGGCGTATATCTTCTTTCGGACAGGTTCTGCCATTCCAGCTGCAGCATGGAAATTTCCACTCTCGAAGGCAGCAAGGGTGCATACACAGCTCTCTCGCGCTGCTGGTTTCGCTTTCATGAAGAGACAGAGAGAGAGAATGAGAAAGGACAGAACGGGAGGTTAACCAGTTATTGGCATCTGGTTTGCTACCCAGCGCTGGGGGCAGGGAAGTAGGGTCAAGAAAGAGGGGGTAGATAGAGGAAAAAAAACACACGCGTACTCATAGGAAAAGGAAAACAAACACAGGAAGGACATCCTAGCTACAACCGTTCAGTAAGGGCGGTCGATCGCAAAAAGTGTAATAGCGCTTTCAGGGCCTTTTTCTGTGAAGTTGAATCTTGTCGATACTGTAGAATTCTTTGCTCCGACAGAGGTTGAGTATCTAATTTGCTTAGTTCCTTGCGAAGGCATAGTCGTTGTTTACCATACGCTAGGCAGTCAAAAAGAACATGTTGGGTCGTTTCTTCTTTGTCACAGTTGCCACAGGCTGCAGTGTCGGCCATCCCAATGCGGAAGGCGTAAGCGTTGGTAAACGCAACGCCCAACCACAGCCTACATAACAGGGTCTGGTCTGCTCCGCAAAGCCTCGACGGGACTTGAAGACTTAGCGTAGGGTCAAGCGAGTATAGTCGGGCATGCTTGAAGTGTGGCTGATTCCATTGTGATGTGGTTTGCTGGCGAGCAAGCCTGCGGAGCTTTCGTGCAGCATCTGTCCTAGAAAGTGGTAGTCATAGTTTATGATCTTCTGTGTGGGCTGAGCGGGCAGCTTGATCGGCCCGGTCATTGCCGATGATTCCGCAGTGACTGGGCAATCACTGAAATGTAATTTGGTGCCCTTTCTCAGTCAGGCGGTGTATAATCTCTGCTTTCTTTAGAACCAGCTGCTCGTGTAGTCCACGGCGTAATGGTGATAGTAGAGACTGCAGTGCCGCCTTCGAGTCGCAGAAAATAGTCCACTTGCGTGTAGGTTGATCAACTACAAATTGCAACGCGGCACGAAGTGCTGCCAATTTCGCTGCCGTTGATGTTGTTGCGTGAGATGTCTTGAATTTAATTGTCGTGGCCAACCTTGGTATCACTACTGCTCCTGTAGAGCTGTCCGGCTGAACCAATTCGTCAGTGTATATATGTGGAGTCTTGGTATTTATCATACAAGAGAAGAGGTAGCTTTCATCAAATGCTGCAGATAAATATAAGGACAGGTGGTCACCAGGGGCACTCCAATTATGGCGGCAACACGGCTGTGATTGTATGCGTTGTAAGCGCGGTGAAATTGATCATAAGACATCGTAGCTGTGCGATCACGTCACTTTTACTTGTGAGTGCGTGTGTGCGTAGTGTGTGCAATAAAGCTGTTGATTAATCGTGCCACTCGACTGGAGCACTGCTCCTCAGCAAGAGTAAACGTGGTTGGCTTACCCGATCTTCGTCCTGGACATCTGTCAATCAAACACGGTTATTCTGAAAACGCCTGAGTTCAACTCGTGAATATCATGGTGCTGGTGTGAGTGTCAAACATTTGATGCGGTTAACGCTAAACGGTAGCTTCTTTGCATATAAAATCATTAGTGAGCTTCAACTACTTGAGCAAGGTTGGAGCCATAGAGGAGCTTGGTATAATCTAGCTTCTTGCAGATTCTTAAGTTGCACGTTGACTCATGGGGTTGGTCAGGTTCTAAAAGAAGACCACATCAGTTCAGTCCTAATTTTGGCTTTACTAATTGACTACGACTTAACGACAAATTAACTGAGCTGTTTTGTCTCTATGGATAAGGTTTCAATTGAAAGGCAATTACTTTGGGCGCAATCAGCAAGGCCATGATCATTATGGAGCTATTAAACGAAATCCTGATTACCAGAATATTATTTGTCGTCATACTAGTAAGGACCATTCAGAATATGTACACTTAGCGTGTTCTTGATTTACGTCTCGCTAATGATGATTATCAAAGTTGGCTTAGTTTCGATGCGGTGGCGATGTGTGGAGAAGCTCGGCCGGTAGTGATCTCAGAGGCTAACATGCTTATTATTCTAAAACATACTTCGTGCAGCTGTTAAAAAGCTTCAAAATATTTTTAAACACGCAATGTCTCTAAACAGTATTATTACAAAACGTTTCTGACATTTTATTACATGGGGGCACTTCTGCATTCAGCAGAACTACAAACAATTGAAAGAAGATGCCTCAGTTTTGAAAACCGTCCAACTTACCTCCCCCCCTCCCTCGTATTCACAAACGCTCCTCGACTCGACTTCCACTCTTCACTTGAAGGAGTTGAACACTGCGCCAATGTTCGGCTGAAAATGACATACTGCTTTTCAACAATAGCAGCACATTATCGCAGGTATGCATTGACTTGCCATGTTCATAGAAGGCGCTCTCATCGGCTTTCTCAAGAGAAGGTAAAGCGTTACGAGAGAACGCACATTCTAGAATACGGGGGCTAGTCGAATGTCTTTGGCGCGATCAGAGGTTGCAGAGTAACCAATGAAAAGCAGCGCACCCCTGAGGTGGATTTGAAATTTTTGTACTGTTAGCTCATTCATAAGGCGTTGTCACCGGAGCTCGGGAAGATCCCGAGCTTCGCGAAACCCGGCCGCTCCTGCATAGCGCTCCAGTTTTTCGACAACGCACTTTCTTGAACCGGAAGGTGAAAGCAATTCTAAGCGGCGTAGAAGGTTGATCTTCCTGTTGAAGAACCAGTGCATAATTTTGTTTTGCTTCATCCAAGCAATCAAAGGATGTGTCAGATTGATTAGTTCTTTTTTAACACC
This sequence comes from Rhipicephalus annulatus, assembly GCA_013436015.1. Taxonomy (NCBI): domain Eukaryota; kingdom Metazoa; phylum Arthropoda; class Arachnida; order Ixodida; family Ixodidae; genus Rhipicephalus; species Rhipicephalus annulatus. The sequence continues at coordinate 653,620 of WOVY01009321.1, read as the reverse complement.
ACTAACGGAAGTGTTCAGAACTTCGCAGCTGCAAACGTTTCGTTGGGAATACTCTTTTTTTGTGTATGCAGCTGTGGATGGCCGAGGAATGCTCTGCGTGAACCGCAATTCACACCCCACGCTATGCACAAGTGAGTCTCCATTGGATGTTATAGGTAAGACATAGCACCTTTAATTTTCATTGTATAAAAACATTGCCTTCGGATTGCAATACATTCTGTTATATCCTCGTTGCTGCGTGCCCTCTGAATCTAATTTTGGATGGCATTTTGAGGCAAAAGTTAGGATTAAAGCCATCTATTCCAGTTTTTTTTTGAATTCTCGAAACACTGAGGTCGTCTACGTCAATCATTGACCCGACCTCTCCAAGTACTAACTTTTTTAAATCAGAGCAAAATCTAGCTTCGAAAGGCGTCATAGCTTGTATCTGAAAAACTGGCGCATAGTTGTCCAGTATTTGAGTCATACAGGCAACTGTGGTGGTTGACAAGAGTGAAGCGACTAGCACTCCTGAAAATGGGAATTTTTTGATTAGACTATTTAGCTATAGTGATTCAGTAATGTGGCAAGCAAAATAATTACTTAGAGATTTCAGATGATGAAAAACATTCCATCAGCCCTCAAGTCCCAACCTGGAACTAGGCTTCCGATCGCCTTCTTTGGCATCTTGGTGCATTTCTTGGTACAGTTAGCCTAACCGTGTATTTTCGGGTGGCGACAGTGATCACTTTCGTCCCTGTAGTAGGTCACACTGTTGCTTTACCGAAACGCGCTCGCTCTCCCCCCCCCCCCCAAAGAAATGATCTCGGAATATATTGCGACATACCTAAAATTCTGAAAAATGGATGTCACGATGGCTTTTTTATAGGTTGACACACTGTTTTTGTGAACAAACTTGATACTTCACTGCGCAGGCTAAGACTATCTTCTTATTTAGGTACTAAAGGTGCACATATTGTTTTCTTTTTATCGGCTGCGATTTTTCACAATCTAAGAAGTCAAATCACAATGAAGTTGACTTCATCTGGTGAAAAAGACGCCTACTGCAATGTCAACTCACTTTTTGGTGCCTGATTGTTGCAATGAGGTATAACTAAGTGTCCATATAAATGCATACACATAGGATCGAACATTCAAGAACCTTTTCTTGTTGTGTAAGTAATGGACAAGCGATGGTGGACGTGGGTTTGCTTTAAATACTGTTGTTATTTCCTTCATTTTTCTTTCTTTCTGTGTGCCGTTATGTTCCTAGAAGGCTGCTTTCGATTGGAATTGGCAGTCGTATTTCATGTTGGTCTGACATTCATCCACCGATTGAATGACCCAACGAATCGACCATTTCACGAAATAAAAGGCAGCTAGAAAATACACATTTTAGTTGAATTTTTGCTGAAGTGTGCGATTTAAAAGGGTGACCTCTCGCATAATCCAGCGGGTCACTTTTATTTCAACAACGTGAAACATTCAAATGAATTGCCCACTGGATTGCTGCTCAATGATGCTTTGTTTTTCATCTTAGGTATAACGCATTCGTATATATCGTCAAGATAACGTGTTCCTGATTTTTTCGTGTTTTTTTAAGACGCGTGGAATAGTTTTTAGGGCCCCTACTTTCAGCTAAAGATGACTAAGATTCAAATCTCACCTCCAAAAGGAAACTGTAATGCGTTTCATACGTTTTTTTTATTTTTAATAGGCTTTCTATCTTGGACGCGACAACTGCGTGACATGTCTTCTGTTAATAAGCTGCTTACGTCTCCATATGCTAAGGTGGTCTAGTAACTTAGGTACTCGGCTGCTAACCCGATGGTCGCAGGAGCGAATCCCGGCTGTGGAGGCTGCATTTTCAATGAAGGCGAAAACGCTGTAGGCTCGTGTGCTAAGATTTTGGTGCATGGTAAAAAACTCTAGGTGAGAGAAATTTCTAGAGCCCTCCACTGCATCATTCCTCAATAATGCATAGAAGCTTTGGAATGTCAAACCCTACATATCAATAGATCGATTAGGCCACCGTAAAAGTTTCGGTGTGTACAAAAACATGTTGCAGTGCTTTGCGTATAGCCGCAACCGCTGAAGGCACAGCTTTGCCACACATATGCTCCGTGAGGGAGGCACCTGCCCTTTTAGTTTCACCATCAGACATGTGCGCCGATCGCTCCGGCACGGGTTACAAGAACTTTGGTGAGGGCACAACAAGTACAGACACAGGAAAACTAAGAGAAAAACAGATAATTTTGGGGGGGTCAAAAGTTCGTCACGAGACGAGCTTCGAACAGACTCAGCCACAGTCTGAAGAAGAGCTTTGTAAGCAATTGGCTATCCAGGCATTTTCGCAAAGCACTGTAAAAATATTATGTGAGGTGGTAGCACAAGCAACACAAGGTGAGGAAGACAATTGTCTAGATGAGAAAGAAGGCGAAAGTAAGCGTTACGTAGAAAAGGGGAGGGAGAAACGTAGAGAACAAATTAAAAAAAAAATGTGGTTGATACCTGTTTTTAGGAACTCGTATAACACGTAAGTGAAATGTCTTTTCACACAGGTAGTTAAACATTCATTGTACCTTGTTTCAACACAATGGTGAAGGAAGGAATGCTGCAGTAACAAATTGCAATGCCATAGGAAGAACGGCAAGCAGCTCTAAATTTGCAGCACGCACCAAACGAGCATACACAGGATGAACGCGGCCGAACAACTGTCAAAGCTTGGCCCTTAAAGCACGCTGATCAAACAAAAAGAAACGCGTACGAAACTAACGCCAATGTATACATGTGGATGAGAGCGAAGAATGGTCGCAATTATTGCTTTTTTGTGGGTGAGCGCGCACTGTTTTCGCAAACGCGGCCGTGGCAGCGAGGGAAGTGACATACGTGCTGCATTTACCTACTGTAATTTCAAAGCAGGCTTGTGGTGGGAGCAAAAAAGGTACAAAGTGCCCGAGTCGTGAGTTAAGCGTGTGCGCTAGGGAGCCACCATTCGAAATATCATGTATACGCACGTTGACCACGCCTTGTGGCAGCACGCGAGCGCATCCACACACGGAGTGGCGCAGAACAATGACTATTAGAGCATGCGTACACTCTACACGCTCATTGTACCGCCTAGTTGATGATGACGAAAACTTGCCATCTCGCTAATCTTAGAGTTGCGCCCTGAGAAGCGCGAGGTTGCTAGTTCGAGACCTTGCTGCGGAACTTCTTGTTCTAATTTTTTTCTTTAAACTGTTTAGGTAAGTATTTCGCAACGTGACATCCGTGACGAAAATACGTCATGGAGCAGTGGTGGACCCTAGCTACAGTTGCCTCTATATACACTAGAGAATCGCTGGTGCTAGTGCTGCAACAGACGGTGCTTGAGAAAGCATGGAAACTATGGGCAGTACGTAGATTTGCCTAATATTTGCTTTTACGTTCTGTATCGCATCACATGGCATGAAGCTGTTTTGTCACAAAACAGCAATCAGAATTAGTTTATCGGTTGTGCTTTACCCTAAATTTTAAGCTCACCAGAGAAATACCAGTCACGAAGTTTGGAACAGCTTCTTCTTATATTCAAAGTAAAACTAAAACACAACAATAAGCAAAACCATAGGTGTGATTCGGGACCCGCAAGTACGAAGACTGGAAAAATTCATATACTACCCATCATTCTCAAGGTCGGTAACAATCGCAGCACCAGAGTCTGCTTTAGTTATTTTGGAAAACTCTACGGACTATATCAAACAATTTTTTGTTAAATTGGTGAGACAAAGTGCAAATCAAAGGAAGGGAACAAAATTACTGGTGACCAAGACACTACCTCAAGCGAATTCTAGGTGCAGCTTTATCTTTGGGTGACGCCAACTATGTTTGAAGTTCTGTCTTTCGCCAATGGTATCTAAGAAAGGAATCATTTTAACAAGAAAGTGTTTCATACTGCGTTTTACCACGGCTGCGCTGAATTATGTTTCTCACGGAAGTGATTTAAGAATAATATAAGAAATAGCAAAGAAAAGATTACAAAGCAATCATCTATTATACGGAAACGAGTCAACAATTTCTCGATTCTCAGCGCACTGCGTTAACCACTACACCGCATCACAAAGCGTGCGTTATCTCTAATGCTAACGGAAAGCCATTTTTATACACCATACACAATTGGGCAGTCCTGAGAGTTTCCGAACTTGAGCACGTTTTTATTATGAGTGGCAAGATGCCGCGACGGTCTCACGTTCAACATGTTCTCAATTCGCTGCCAACTCGAAGCACCACTCATGATCCCGCGGAGCGTGGCTTTCCCTGTGTGTACGCTTATCAGACTCGTAATAATGGAGAGGACGAAGGTCGCTTCACTAGAGGGCACGTTCGCGTTTACGGAAGGAGTGCGCTGCTGACACACGACGCAAGATGAACTATGACAGTTGTTAGTTTGTGCTGGTCCTGTGTATGCTAATTTCGTGCGTGGTTTCTGCTTCATGTGTTCACTGTATGTTTTGAGCGGGTTGCCGTACGTAACGTGAATTTGCAATTTCTTTCTGTTGCTAAACCAATGCATAAAAAATGCTCAACGACACCTGTGAAAACACGATTCACTTTCGTGTTATGCGGATTTCTATAAGAAGGTTCAGCCACGTTTTTTTTGTTTTTTTGAAGTATGACAGCACTCATTTTGTCGTTCTTCGTGTTCCTGTGAATAAGCAAGGTGTCCGCTAAGCATCTAGAAGGCATTTTTTAACTTCCCTTATTTCTTGTTCACCTAATTGATGTTGGCGCATTTTTACAAGAGAGATTGGTCAATCTGTACCCTATAAACCAAATTAAAATACCGTGACACTTAAAAATTGACAGAGAGAGAGACGTAATGGACATGGAAAATTGAAAAGGGTGGAAGTATATATTTGAAAAACTAGAGATATAGGGTAAAAATAGATTGTGCAGAAATTATAGCATATCCACAGAGTAAATGATGATGAGAGGGGCGAAGCTGCTGGGGTTTTATTGGTAAACATATGTCTGTTTTGTCTGTCTGTCTATCAATCACTCTGTCCAGTCATTTGTCTGTGTGTTTGTCTATCTATCAGTGTGTCATTTATCTCTCTCTTCTGCCTGCCTGTCTGTTCTGTTTATGTTGTGTTGTGTTGTGTTGTGTTTATGTTGCGTTGTGTTTATGTTGTGTTGTTTTTATGTTGTGTTGTGTTTATGATGTGTTCTGTTGTGTTTCTGTTCTGTTCTGTTCCGTTTCTTTCCGTTCGGTTCTGTTCTGTTCTGTTCTGTCCCTCTTTCGATCTGTCTGTCTATTCTGTCTGTCTGTCTGTCTATATGTCTGTCTGCCTGTCTGTCCGTTTTGTCTGTCCATCAATCGGTCTGTCTGTCGGTCTGTTTGTCTGTCTGTCTATCTATCTATCTGTTTGTCCATCTGCCTGTCTGTTTGTCCATTTATCGGTCTGCCTGCTGTGTGTATGTTCTGTCGGTCTATTCTACCTACCTGTTGTCTTTCTTTTCTTCTGTCTGTCTGTCTGTCTGTCTGTCCATCCGTCTGCACCTGCTGAGTTAGTCATAAATCTAGGATGCCACGCACTTAGAATTACATGCATGTTCCGGCCTACGGCTTAAGGAGCTTCGTCCCTAAAAGAGTTGTTTTCCTGGAGTGGTACCCCAAGAAAATTATTCTTCTAGTTGGTTCACTTAGTTTAGTGCTGACAGAGTACAACTGCGGCACGTGAAAAACTGATTGGCTCAATATGAAACGAGGTTAGTGATGCTGCCTATTGTTTATGAAGATAGAGTATTATGGCAACAATAAACGACACTTTTGTTGCACAATCAGCATTTTGGTGTGATGATGGGCTTTTGTTTTACTGTTGAACTACGTTTTATTAGCTCATTGTGATTGTTGCCGACATAACGCTTCCATACACTGTAAAAAACTCTAAAAAAACTCATGTGCCCACGTGGGAACCGACTGTTACAAACACACACTATGATCAGTTTCTCGAATTACAGAAAGGACGTAGGAAACACTCCTCTGCATTTTGAAAGAAATGGTCGGAGAGATCATCAACGAGCACTGGGAGTTGCCCTTCCTGTACCCAATCTGTGAAAGGGAAGAACATATCGTCAACAACCCACGTAATGCCACAGGGCCGTTAGAATTAGGGAAGACGGAAGCCGCGCAATTAGTACTTTTAACTTTTTCTAGCATCGTGGTTACCACAGGTGACCACCATTTCTTAATGTTGGCCGCTTGAAACATGTAGCCTCTCACCTAAAATTTCAAATGGCGCTTATTTGAAACCAATTGGCAATATATATGACAGATATTGCTCTACTTCGTTTGGGCTTCCATGCGACATGTTAAATTTGTTCTCTTCGGGCTGTCATCTTCCTTAAGGCGCACTAGATGGTGGACCCGAGATATTTTTATATATGTATAGGTAATTGGTATTTGATGTCCTACTATATAGGTAGTGCAGAAAAGCAGGCTGTATGACTAGCTATCGCTAAGAACTCTAAAAATTAAGGGCTGTACTTTCACCGATCATTGATTGATTGATTGATATGTGGGGTTGAACGTCCCGAAACCACTATATGATTATGAGAGACACCGAAGTGGAAGGCTCCGGAAATTTGTACTTTCCCCGAAAGTAACCAGTAGACCTTTACTATAAGGTGCATTTTCGATAGAGGCGAAAATGCTGTAGGCCATGTGCTGAAATTGGGGTGCGCCTTTAAGAACTCAAGGTGGTCTAAGTTTCTAAAAACTTCCAATACGGCGTCTCTCATAATCATATGAGCGTTTCGCGACTGTAAATCTCACATATCAAACAGTTCAACTTGTGTAGATGGTGAAAATGGGGACGACCAGAACTCTCTTATACCACGAGAACCCTTGTCACCTACAGCCAACGCGCATCAAAGGCGTTTCCACTAACAAAATATTCTTTCTCTGGCCATCCATTTGAAGCCGGGTTGTCCACGCTAAAAAGTGAATACCTTGAACACTAGGCCACAGGCTACATACATACTATCACAAATATAAAAAAATCCTGCAAAGTAGGTGTAGGTGCACTGAGAATCGGTTATGACTAAAGCTAACCAAAATACAGCTGTTGCTTAAATGTATTTCAGTAACAAAAAACAGACCTGAAGACTTACACCTTTTTACACCTTTTAATTCAATGATAGCACATTGTGGGATTCACGCTGATTGCATGGTTGGCACGTCATGTGCTGTGCACCAGCTATATGCTTAGTTCATATATCACAATTAAAAAGTCGTGCCAAGATGGTGGCCAAATACTCAGTGATGGTCCAGCATGCATGCGCACGGAGTGCCCCTGCCCGGGCATAGGTTAATGAGTAGTATGTGACTCATGAGCTCTGCAGTTTTTTAACTCTTTTCAATAAAACATTCTTTCAGTGTTTGTAGCTGCAGCTGAAATTCTTTGAGGCAGATGTTCCAAACCCTTTTACATTATTTACGAATTCACGAGAGTGTTTTACTAATTTCGAGAAATAGGACATTTTACGTGATCTAAGTATTGTTACGTTTTTATTTTATTGCCATCCAGGTGGATTCATTGATCAAAACAAACCACTTCAATATCCGGTAAGCATTGTTTTAAATAGTTTTAAACTATTAGGAACCACCTCAAATGTGCTTCACGCCAATAGCGAAACTTTAGTAGTATAACTCAAAGCACACAATTTTTTATGCAAAGTCACAGTATAACATGTACTGTAGGCGTAAGTTCAAAAGGGTAGCTCTTCGAGCTGCTTTGGTTTCAAAATTGAGAAACAAGCGAGAAAGTTCTTCCTGCAATATAGAAGGGTGGTGGCTTTTTGGGGCGGGAAATCGGAAGTAAATAGTTCTTGAAATTCAGCACCAGTGAACTCTAGCTACTTTTCCGGTCAAGATTCTGCACTGTCACAGCCTTGCACTTGAAAAAATTAGGGAGTCATTCGACTGAGTAAATGCATTGGGCATGCATGGCTTCCCACTGGTAAGCCAGGTAGCCAACCCCCTTATTTTAGCCTTCGTGCGCAGGCCACGGAGAGCAACAAATTGAATACCAACAGACAAAGATTCTCTGCGTCCGAAGGTCTCGGAATATGGCGCCGTCCAAATGCCCCTTCGAGTCCAGAACCATTGCGTCGAGTTGCGCGTGCGAACATGGGCACAATTTTCGGAACATAAAAAATACAAGACAGCGACACAGTGCAAAAATGTGCCCCCACCCCCTCGAAAGAAATTGTGAGAAATTGCAAGTACATTTATTGCATTGGAAGAGGGTAACGTTGCCTTCCGACATTCGATTTCACCGACTTCTGCCATAACCAGTGAATGGTCGATTTTGAGGTGCAAGTGAACAGGAAAATTGGGCGCAGGGAGGATAAAGAGTGAACAGTGAGAGAAAGATAGGCGAAGCCCTGCACCTACCTTCTCCTACATTTCCTCGCAATGCTAGTTCAGCTACTAGGAGCGAGGATAAACATGCGCAACTGCAGCTGTTGCTATGGGAGAAGGAGTTAGAGTCTACATAACACACCTGCTGGCAAGCTGACACCACCACAGACAACGCTGAATGCTTGACATAGTCTGACTAAGAAATGGATTCGAATTTAAAACAGGGATGGCCATAGAAGAGGCGCAGTCTCCGATGGCCACCACCGCGCCAACGGTGACCTCCTGCGCCTGAGCACACAGCGTATATACGGCACCAAGTGCCAGCCATGTGAAATTCTTATGATCTATGAGGGGCACCTAATCTTAGGGCATAGGATGATTTTTCCGGACGGGTTGCCTTAACGATCTGTGATATAGTACAGAGCACCAAAATGTAGGACGCCATCAACATTCAAATACTACCACTGCTGTGTTTTACTTCAAGCAACAATATCGCAGTATCACATACTTAACGAAAATGGTTGCCTCACCAGCAGCGTTTTGATTTCTCAGCGTATGCTACTAATGGTACCTCTGCACCAGAGACTGTTCTGCTCACGTGAATTCTACAGCCTGGGTACAACGAGCTTCTAGATTCCGAGTGAGCATGGTAAGGTGAGCAGGCAGCCATGCCAAAAGAAGAATGAAGATGGTTGCAGAGCTTGATGCAGTTACCATGGCCATAAAATGTATGTACTCGTCAAGCCCTCTGTTTCTCGCGAACTACTATGGATTAGTTTACTTGCATTGCATTAGCGTAGTGAGGCATCGACAGTAATGGTCACGTGTCACAATTGCTTCCTTATTGGCGCTCGAGTAACAGGGCGTTTGTCTTAGCCGATATCACCAACTGACAACTCACACTGCGCAGGAAGATATCGCGCATGTGCCGTTTCTTTAAAATCTATAAATTGAACGCCACCCTTAAAACTGCTTATATCTTACCCCCTGCTCATGTTTCATTGCGCATAGATCATTTTTGCAAAGTTGGTATCCCAAAATGTCGCATTGTATCTTATTCAAATTCGTTTACTCCTAGAACTACATCAGAGTGGAATCGCCTGCCACCATCCCTAGTGCTTACTAACAATATTGACCAGTTTAGAAAAAAAGTGTCTGATTACTTCACTTCTGCGTAGCTTGAACTTCACTGTGTTTATTTACCTTATAATGTGTCATATGCGTGCAGTTGTCAATGTTAGTTTTGTTATCTTTTCATGCTAGAGGCTATACCTGTGTAGATTTGTGTTAAACTTTTGTATACTTCTACGCACCGCTGGATACTTGTTTGTTCAGTGTTTTTGTATATTTGCTCATATGTGTGCAATGTTAGTACAATTCGAACACCTTCCAACATCCTGATCCTGTACCACTCCCCTCAACAATGCCCTCTGGGCCATGAGGGTACCTGAAATAAATAAATAAATAAATAAACTAGAAGACAAGTTTGCGTAATCCTTCTGATGAACAAGTTGGTACAACACTTGAATTTAAAAGTTCTTTTCATAGAAAGAGCTTGATGTTTCTAGCAGAATAACATAGAAGGTGCATTGTTTTACAATTACTTCAGCACGCTTAAGTTCAATGCACCCATGCTGGCACCCTGGTAGCACATCTTCATCACGACAACCAACGATTCGCGAAAGGATACACTTTCCAGAGACACTGCATTGCACGCCGTGGAGCATTCAACAGGTGTTCGCAAGCCGTGAAACCTAATTGGTTTTTACTGAATTGTTTTGAACTCACGTTCTCCTTCCGCAGAGGTGACGTGTAAGATGTGTCAACCACCGTGTTGTGGAACTGCTTGGCATGCGGCGTCGCGGTGGTGATGGATCACTTTGGTAACGATGCGATTATTTCAGTCTCGAATCGGTGGGGATGGTGGACTGACATTTCAAGAAGACAAGTCATCACTATCAATATCGTCATCAATAGCATCATCATCATAAACCTGACTACGCCTATTGCAGGAAAAAAGGCCTCTGGAATTATCCGCCGAACAACCATGTCTTGTGCTTTTTGTTGTATTGTAATACCAGCGAACTTTTTAAACTCATTGGCCCACCCAACTTTTTCTCTCCCCTAAGTGCGTTTGCCCTGTCTGCGAATCCAGTAAGTTACCCTGATGACCAGTGGTAATCCTCCGTGGAGATGACTTCCAACCCGAATGTCAGCAGCGGTTCATGTTGCTTTCAGTTGTGGGCAGTCCAAACGCTGGATCCCTAAGAACGGCTCCTTCGACGTCTTCTCGCGCTTGCGGGCTGCTGGTGCTTCGCGATGTCGTCGCGTAGATGACAACAACCGATTCAAGAGGTTGTCCTAATGAGACCCGCCCCAGTGGTGCCGTCCCCCAGCTGTTCCAGCACATTCGACAAAAGGCTTGTCTCGCGAAGCTTTCGTCGAGACCCGACTGCTTCTTGGAACTTATACAGGATAGCGTCTTACAGACTGGGCGCCGTTGAGGTTGAAAGCCCCCCTAGTAGCCCGGCTTTCGCAAAATGACGTCCGCCGAGACGAATTGCCGTTCCAAACGTAACACCACCTATCTCCAAGGGCTGTTTTCTGCCGATACGTTTGCAGTTAACGTTATTTTTTACATTAAAACTTTAGAACCGACGCCTTCGCTTTCCGTGCCAAGTGCTATAATTAAGAGCTCTAATTCGTCGCCTGAGAAACTCATCAAGGCAATGTCATCAGTGAATTCCAGATTACTAAGATACCATTCACTAACTTTTCCCCCTTACTCTTCCCATTATAAAGTCTTGAAAACCTTCTGTAAACGTGTGGTGAACAGTCGCTTTTTTATGAAAAACTATGGTGGCTGTGGATGCTCTGTAGATTTTTTCAGTATGTTTATGTAAGGTTTTTTCATGATCTGATTTGGTAGTGCCTGTATTACTGCTGATGTCTTGACTGAGGCGAACGCCTTCTCGTAATCTATAAAAGCTATGTCTAGGGTTTGGTTGTATTATGCACGTTTTTTCTGTTATATGATTGATTGTATAAATATGGTCTGTTGTGGAGTAACCGATACAAAATTCTGCTTGGTACTTTAGTTGATTAAACTATAATAACACCTTATTTCTACTAGCTAATATTTTGTAAATAGCTTGCAGAGAACAGACAGTAAGCTGATTGACATGTAAGTTTTGATGCCTTTGACGTCTTTTTTCTTATAGGTTAAGTTGATATGGGTGTCATTTCAAGATTATTGTACTTTTCCGTCAAGAGACTGTTTGTCTATAAGGTGGCTATTTTTTCCAACAAGATTTCTCCGCCATTTTTCAGGAGGTCTGCTGTTACCTTGTCCACACCAGTGGTTTTACCTATTTGAATTCATTTTAAGGTTTTCCTTACCCTGTCGTTACAGTTCAAATGTCGAATTCTTTTAGCCCATTATGGTTTATCATGTAGTGAAGAAGATGAGGCTACTCAGAAAGGCAGGGGGTATGACTCAGTCGGTGAAGAAGACGACGTTTGGTTAACTGGGAACTCAGGCTAGTTCCGCCATTACCGCTTGACGTGTCGTGACCGCTCTCCTGTTTTATAAAAGAGTGCCACTCTAAAACGCCTCATTATAATTGGTGGAGGTGCTGGGTAACGCCTAATCCTGGAACTGCGAAACCGTACGTTGCCTCCATTTGCTACGATGTCCACGAACGACGATCAGCAGGCGGCCGCCTCGGCTCCAACTACTGCAGCTCCTGTCTGTCTCGACTCCTTTCGGCAACGCGATCCGCCTACCTTCAGTGGAACCGATGACAAAGACGTGGAAGACTGGCTCGATGAATACGACCGGGTGAGCAAGCACAACAAGTGGGACGATGCGCACAAGCTTACTGTCGTCCAATTTTATTTGACCGACGTCGCCAGTCTATGGTACCGTAATCACGAGAGAGACCTCCCCACCTGGTCGGCCTTCCGAACGGCGTTTGCGGACTTGTTTGGCCGTCCAGCGCTTCGCAAACTACGGGCCGAACAGCGCTTGCGTACTAGGGCTCAGCAGAATGGTGAGAATCACACCAGCTATATCGAAGATGTGGTCGACCTTTGCCGGCGTGTCAACTCTGCCATGACAGAAGCCGAGAAAATCAAACACATTTTGAAAGGCGTGACCGACGACGCATTTCAGATGCTTGTCGCCAAAAGCCCGCAAACGGTAGCGGAAGTGGTCCAACTTTGTCAGAGCTATGATGAGCTCTGGAAAGAGCGTGACACCACTCTTCGAGCCACCACGCCATGTGCAACAATCTCCGCTTTAACGTCGGCTGGCACTGCTATAGACCACACCACTTTGCTTCTCGAGATCAAGCAATTTGTACGAGAGGAGGTCGCACGCCAGTTGTCCCTCGTGCCTTATACCTCCGAAGGTGCCCCATCTACTTTAGCGCCATCAATACAGCGAGTAGTCTAGGAGCAAGTGTCCGAGGCGCTACCAACAGCTCACGCACCAACGGTGGCTGCTCCATTGACCTATGCTGAAGCACTGAACGGAACCCGACGTCCGCCTGTCACGAACGGCCACATTTCTTTGTCGCGAACGCCTACGTCCACGCACCCCTTTGTCGTACCGACGGAGCCTATGTACCAGACTGCCCGTCCTTTCTCCCGACAACCACCTCCACGCTCTCAAAACCCTTGGCGCACTCAAGACAACCACCCCATATGCTTCGCTTGTGGAATTGCGGGTCACGTGGCACGATTTTGTCGACGGCGCGAGTTTTTTCTTGCGTGGTGACGTCAGGCCCAACAAATACGATTTCCCAGCATGATCGGGGCCTGCTGTATATGACGACACTGCCACCATGGACACATTTTCACCTCGCCGGAACTTCAATAGACACCGGTCGCCTTCACCCCGACGCCGTTCCCTTTCCCCTATGCTACGTCGACCTCGCCCTGTCCCTGAGGAAAACTAGGAGCCGCAGTTCCGGGGGCAAGAACTGCGGATCTTTCGAACTCCACAAGACCTTGTTTTTCGCCGTCCAACGTCGTTGCTGTCTCCGTTGAAGGTATACCTGTTTTTGCATTGGTTGATACTGGCGCCGCAGTGTGTGTAATGACTGAAAAACTTTGCCGTCGACTAAAAAAAGTCACAATGCCTCTTCGCAACTTTGTTTTGAGCACTGCGAGCGAGCAACGAATTCGCCCTTTTGCTGCATGCACAGCACGTGTCGTGATTGCTGACAATATTTATGTCGTCGAGTTTGTAGTGCTCCCGCAGTGTTCCCATGACATTATATTGGGCTGGGACTTTCTCTGCACTCATCATGCCGTCATCGACTGTGCTCGCGCCGAAGTGGAATTCGCGCCGTTATGCGACGCTGCTTCACTCGACTCGTCCCTTTCACCTGCAAAAGTTTTCGTTGCCGCCGACACTTCAATACCCCCGTTCTCGTCCGCCCTAGTTCCGCTTTCTTGTGACGTCTCTAGTAGCTCAACTGTTCTTTTTACGCCTTCTGAAACCGCTGTTCGCCGCAAGGGCTTCCTGATTCCTTTCGCCGTTCTGAAGGTTCTCGATGAATCAAGTGCAATTTATGTTTCAAATCCGTTTCCCTCGCCTTCCAAGTTACTGTGTGGAGAGTGCCTGGGCTTTGCAGATGACATTGATCCCTCGACTGCACGTGTAGTTCCTGACCACCCGACTACGCTACCTATTGACGCTGTTGATTGTTGCACGTCATCCTCTTCCCCATCATTCACCGACGCAATTTCGCGCTGCATCGACACCAACCTTACGGCTCAGCAGCGCACCGACATCATCGCCCTCCTCGAGCGCTTCCGCGCCAGCTTCGACCACCAGCAACTGACTTTGGGCCGTGCTTCCACAGTATCTCACGAAATCGACACTGGCCTTCACGCTCCTTTACGTCAGCGTCCGTATCGGGTATCCGCATCTGAGCGTCGCATAATCGCGGAACAAGTTGACGACATGTTGAAGCGAGGTGTTATTGAGCCCTCTAACAGCCCGTGGGCCTCCCCAGTTGTTCTAGTCAAGAAAAGGGATGGCTCAATAAGATTCTGCGTCGACTACCGCCGGTTGAATAAGATCACGCGCAAAGATGTTTACCCGCTACCTCGCATAGACGATGCCCTTGACTGCTTACAAGGCGCGGAGTTCTTCTCGTCACTAGATCTGCGTTCAGGTTATTGGCAGGTTCGCATGGCTAAGGCTGATCGCCCCAAGACGGCTTTTGTTACACCTGATGGCTTATACGAATTTAACATCATGCCATTCGGGCTCTGCAATGCGCCTGCCACTTTCGAGCGCATGATCGACAACATCCTCCGTGGCCTGAAATGGCAGACATGTCTGTGTTATTTAGATGATGTCGTGATATTTTCAAGCGACTTTTCAACGCATCTTCAGCGGCTCGAGACAATGCTTACTTGCCTCGCCGCCGCCGGTCTACAGCTCAACTTAAAGAAGTGCTGCTTCGGCGCTCGAAAACTCCTAATTTTGGCCCATGTTGTATCTAGAGATGGCATTCTTCTGGATCCGACGAAACTCCGTGCCGTTGCCGAATTTCCTAAGCCGAAGACCTTCAAAGAACTTCGCAGCTTCCTCGGTTTATGTTCTTATTTTCGACGTTTTATTCGCAACTTCGCCTCCATCATATCGCCCTTGACTGACCTTCTTGCCGGCAACAACGACCTTCCCAGTTGGTCGTCAGCTTGTGATGATGCGTTTGCCACACTCCGCCACCTTCTTACGTCACCTCCTATACTGCGACATTTTGATCCTCTTGCCCCGACGGAAATACACACGGATGCTAGCGGAGTTGGCCTCGGTGCTGTGCTCGCCCAGCGTAAACCTGGATTTGATGAGTACGTCGTCTCTTACGCCAGCCGTGCACTCACAAAAGCAGAAGCCAACTATTCAGTCACCGAAAAAGAGTGTCTAGCCATCATATGGGCCATAGGCAAGTTTCGACCCTATCTTTACGGGCGCCCATTCAGCGTCGTTACTGATCATCATGCGTTATGTTGGCTCTCATCGTTAAAAGATCCCACCAGCCGGCTCGCCCGTTGGGCGCTTCGGCTACAAGAGTACGACATCCACGTCGTTTACCGATCTGGCCGAAAACATTCCGACGCAGACGCTTTGTCCTGATCACCTCTACGATGTAGTGACAAGTCACCGTCTTCGCCTGCCCCCGGCGTGTCTGCACTTAGTGTCAGCGACATGCTACAGGAGCAACGAAAAGATCCTTGGATTGCTTCACTTATTAACTTGTTGAGTCGAACTCCCTCGCAAAATATCCCTAGAGGTATGCGCCGTCAAATACAACACTTCGTTATCAGAGATGGTTTGCTATACAGACGGAATTATCTCTCCGAAGGACGCCAATGGCTCCTAGTCATTCCCAGACGTCTCCGCTCAGACATATGCGCCTCCTTTCACGCCGACCCACAATGCGCCCATGCGGGCGTGTTAAAAACCTACACCCGCCTGTCCCACCGCTACTACTGGCGTGGAATGTATCGCTTCGTTCGTCGCTACGTGCGTTCCTGTCTCGCTTGTCAACGCCGGAAGAATCCCACTCCAAGTTCTCCAGCTCCACTACAACCCTTACCTTGTCCTGCTCGACCGTTTGACCGTGTTGGTATTGATCTGTATGGACCTCTTCCGATTACACCGGCTGGAAATCGCTGGGTAATCGTCGCTATCGCTCACCTTACGCGCTATGCAGAAACTTCACCACTCTCTTCTGCGTCAGCCAGTGACGTCGGTCGTTTCATACTGCATCAGATCATTTTACGTCACGGTGCACCACGTGAACTCTTGAGTGACCGAGGGCGTGTGTTTTTGTCGGACGCTGTTGAATCGCTTCTCAAAGAATGCCAAGTCATTCATCGCACCACCACCGCGTATCATCCTCAAACTAATGGCATTACAGAACGATTCAACCGTACATTAGGAGATATGCTGTCAATGTACGTCGCAACCGATCACACCAATTGGGACAGTATTCTCCCTTTTGTAACCTACGCGCATAATACTGCTGTCCAGACAACCACTGGTTTCTCTCCATATTTCCTCCTTTATGGTCGCGAGCCCTCTTGCACGCTAGACACCATCCTTCCTTACCACCCAGATGTTGCTGAGTCAACGACGATGTCACAGGCTGCTAAATACGCGGAAGAGTGTTGTCAGCTTGCCCGTTCCTTCACAAGTACTGAACAGCAACGCCAGAAACACCACCGCGATAGCCCGACGCCTCCGGCTTCTTATGCATCAGATGACCTTGTCTGGCTTCGCATCCCTTCAACCAGCCCTGGTCTTTCAACGAAACTGATGTACAAGTATGACGGACCTTACCGTGTGGTTAAACAAACTTCACCCGTCAATTACATCGTGGAGCCGCTGGAGCAGCCCCATGATCAACGACGCCGTGGACGTGAGACCGTCCACATAGACCGCCTAAAACCGTATTACGATCCCTCTATTGTCTCCTGCCCATGAGTCGCCAGGATGGCTCTTTTCCGGAGGGGAGGAAAATGTAGTGAAGAAGATGAGGCTACTCAGAAAGGCAGGGGGTATGACTCAGTCGGTGAAGAAGACGACGTTTGGTTAACTGGGAACTCAGGCTAGTTCCGCCATTACCGCTTGACGTGTCGTGACCGCTCTCCTGTTTTATAAAAGAGTGCCACTCTAAAACGCCTCATTATAATCACAATATCATCCAGGTTCTTCTGACTTCTGTACAGCTCTCTGTAGAACTGCTCCACCATTTCGACTATTCTATTCGTAATGGTAATGACATTGCCTTCCTTGTTCCTCAATGCATACATCCGATTTTCGCCTATGCGCAAATCTGCCTTCGTAGCTTTTAGGCTTGTGCCGCTTTTTACAGTCTGCTCAATTCTGTTATATCTTCTGATGTCGGCTACCTTACGCTTATTGACTAACTTGGAACGCTCCACCAACTGTCTTTTGTCGGTTGCGTTTGAGGCTTTCAACGTTTTTTGTCTCTACATTAGATTTTGCGCCTCCTGAGATAATTCGGCAGTTTCCCGCTTAGTGGTTGTACTCTTAACTTCAATAGCACACTCTTTGGTGATACTAGTAATATTATCGTACATTGTGTCAACGCTAATGTCAATTATATCGTTTAGTGCCTCGAATTGATTCTGAAGAGAAACACTGAATTTCTGTATTTTCACTCACACCGCCAGTTGACTTCTTGCGTATCAGTTATTGTATTGATTTTTTTAATATCTAGGCGAACACAAGCTCTTACCATTCTATGGTCACTGAATTTGATCTTGCAAACTATTTCTACCACTTGTACATTGCCTGGGTGTCGAGGCCTAATCTTGAATTTAGTAGAAATTAAAATCAAGCTCGAATACAACAAGATACATGTATAGGCCATACTTATTCAAGAGCATAATAAGCTGTGCTCTCTGTACAATTTTAATGGAACCTGAAGCCGTTCTTTACAGATAGGTGTGCTACGACTAGGGGCTGAACTCCGTGAAAAGCCACATTGTATGTGTCGTCGCGTATTCTTCTAACAAGGATTATTATGGCACCATGGTGCAGTGTCAATCAAGAAGTTGTCACTGTTTTGACACGACCATTAAGGACTCCTGTCATACTAGTGTCTTTTTATGCCAGACCACATCGCACACGTGTTAACTTGGGATGAATAGCACATCTGCGTTCTAGGTATCCGGGGATTCTTATCCTCGTAAGAGATTCATCGCTCCACAAAAGTTGGGGCTACAAGCACAAATCTAACAACGATGCAAGATTAAAAATTTCATGAATCATGTCACGTTTACTCTGTTGAACCATCACCCCATGTCGTCCTGCTCTGTACGTACATCAAAAACAGACACTACATATATCACATCGTTGGGTCCTGGGACGCCGCAATGGCGAGTGGAGCCGGACACCTGGGGCAGTAGCCATATGCCAATCATTATTGGTTTACAAAGAAGATGCATAAGGGAAATTTGATGACGTGTAGTGATCACGCATTGGGTGAATTTCGGGAATCATCAATTGATAAAGTTCCCACAGAGTCCACAAAAACTTCCCGCTTTGCAAGAACTCCTACGCAGTAACACAGTCATGACCACCATTGACAAAGAACAACATCAACTGGACCTCGCTTTTTTGAGACTCTGTGCGAAACGACGTCAGGCGAAGCAGTATGCGTCGAAGAATCCAGATGCATTAGGTAGCCGTGCACGTGACAACCATATACCAGCAAAGGCGTGTCAGCAGAAATGCAGCTTTCTCAAATGCAGTGGCATGAGTGGTGTGAAAAACTTGGATCTGGCATGGGAAATGCCAGATCCCTTTGGCGTACGTTCAGATCGATGAAACGTGGTCACAAGCATTCTGATCCTGCAGCGACCGTTAGGTTATCAATGCGAAGTACGCCACAGGAATTTGCAGAGCAGGCTTCAAGAACACTTTAGCCGAAGTATGATAGCGCCTCTTCTATAGCCTGCCCCGAAATTGAAGATCTTGAGCCAGTTGCCAAGTCTGATATATCTTGCCCTTTCGGCATGGCCGAACTAATAGCGGTGATTGAAACTTCTCACCAAGGAACAATACCTGTTCTCAATGGTATTCCTTACGAAGTTTTCGAAAGCATGAAAGGTGAATCTCGATGCATTTCTGCAGGCTAATAATAAAATACTGAACACTGGGGACATCTCATCTGTTTGGAAACACTTAGTTGTCGTCCCAGTTTTAAAACCCAGAAAGTCTCCAAACAACCTGCAATCCTTACGCCAGACTTCATTGAGTGCTACTGTCTGCAATCTTGCTGAAAAGATGCTGGCCACACGTGTTTCCTGGTGGCCTAAATGACACAACACGTACCATGCGGCTCAAATCAGGTTCTGTTTTCATTTGGCGACTGAAGACGGTATTTCTATATTGTCGGAGGACATTTTACAAGTTTCTCCCTGCAGCCCCGAAGTAAGCACTGTAGTAGCAATAGACATAACGAAAGCTTACGACAACATAAACCATGACGTCATTTTACCCGAACTCATCGAGCTCGGACTTGCACTGTGGGTAATAAAATTTATTTACTCTTTTCTTCACAACGAACATTTGTGATTTGAGTAGGTGGAAAGCCTGAAGGTTGCTTTATGTCCAGCACAGGTGCCCCGCAAGGATTCGTTTTGGATCCCCTCATGTTCAACATTGCTCTGATACCTCTAGCAAGGCAACTACACTGAAGACCAGACACGATATTTCTAATATATACTGATTACGTGACTTTACCATCTGTGCACAAAGACGTCTCATGACCAGCACAACAGCTTCAGGAAGCTCTTAATGTTGTTTGGAGCTACATTCGTAACGTAGGGTTAGACATGCCCGCTGAAAAATCGAGAAGTGCCCGTTTATATTTACACCAGGTGCAGTGACCATTCTTCAGACTTCGGAGGTCCGCATACTAGGCCTTGATATTCACCAAACCAGCAGTGAAGTGCACTGGCTTCGCAGTCAGACAGAGTTTTACTCAAACACTTCATCTGATTGACCGCATTGCATCGAAAGCAGCTCGTCCACTCATAGCTCGACACCTCATCCGAACAGTTCTACAGCTAAGAATTCTATATACTAGGCGCAATTTCAATGGTTAATTTTGGCACAGTTGGTACAATTGTAGACTAATAACCGTGGTGACGTGCGCACAATAACAGCGTTACCTTACATCACGCTCATACCATCTTTACAGAAGCACGCCCAGCTTAACACAATCGCAGAGGTGATCTCTCAAGAAGAAAAAAAATGACAGTGGCTTAGCTCACATATGCCAGAATATACATAGCGTTCGCAAAGGTTCAGCTGAATATTCTTAGCTCTCTAGATATCATGCTTACAGATGTTCCAATGACACACACACGGCATACCTATTATGTGGCACATGTATATTTATTTTGCCAGGCAACTACTTCGGGATCCGATGAGTTAAGCTTCTCCGCTCTACTGCACCGTTGAGCAGCATTTGCACTCTCCTTCTCAATGGCTATACCGCAGTGGCAAACGCCAGTCAGAGGCGCTATCAAGCGGTTCCAGCGCAGTGTCAGATGGCGACTGCACAGAGAACGCGCGCGCGTCGGCGTCCATATGTCTACCAAGGCAATGACGGCACTCCTCTGGAAAGCGCACACTGGCGGCCGTGGCCGAGTGCGAGGGAGGTGCCGGCTCCGGTGCGTCACACCACTGATCGTCTGCGCAGCCATCGAATTGCGCGCACACCGGCGGCCAGCCGCGCGTGGCGGTGGCGGAGTATCATTGAGCATGCGCAGACCAGTGCCACGTTAAATTGGCTCAGTGAGGCCAGTGTAGCTAAGGCTACAAAAAAAATCAAAAGGCAACTTGTGCGGTTATTGCTGCGTTGCATGCTCACATTGAACCGCCCCGCCACAGTGGTCTAGTGGCTAAGGTACTTGGCTGTTGACCCGCAGGTCGTGGGTTCAAATCCCGGCTGCGGCGGCTGCATTTCCGATGAAGGCGGAAATGTTGTAGGCCCATGTGCTCAGATTTGGGTGCACGTTAAAGAACCCCAGGTGGTCGAAATTTCCGGAGCCCTCCACTAAAGCGTCTCTCATAATCTTATGGTGTTTTTGGGACGTTAAACCCCACGTATCAATCAATCAATCACTTTCAACGAGGCTTTCGCATTGACAACCAGCCCGAGTCTATGCCTCTCTGGGAATTCACCACCATAACATCTGATAACACAAGTTACGACACTCCGATACATTATCTACAATTGACAAACGCTTCGTCATCGAGGCCCCGTGCGCTAAAACCTGCAAACTATACACAAATGCTGCTATCGTACAAGACGGCGAAAGGAAATTATCGCTAACTACTGCGCATAATTTGGCAGTGGCCACAAGCGTCGTTTATTACGGAAGCCACTCCTATTGTGAAGGAACTTCAAGCCATCCATGACGCGATCCAAGTTACCACCTCTAAGCTGCTCACAATTAAACATATGGATGTATACACTGATTCCTTAGAAGTTAATAAGAAGCTCCAGAAAATACACAAGACGATGGAGATCTGCGAGGCGATTCATAAGCTGAACCATAATACGGCTACTTGCTCAAAGGTACATTGTATTCAAGACCATGCTGTGAACCCACTCCCTATTGCTGCTGATCAGCAGGCACACAGCCCTCCAGACAGACACCTTCCAGCTATTCCCCTTCCAACTAAGCCCCTAAACTTACTCCATATCTGTAAAAATGTTTCCGACCGGATACACTTGTTCTAATTCCACGGTGTATCTGCTCTCTTCGGGCAGAGGTGGCCCTTAGACCGCGTTCTCAGTGAGCATTCCGGCCGCCGAAAGTGCTCCGAATCCGGTTGGGCGGCGGCGAGATCCGCCGAAAGTGCCCTCTCCGCGCCGATCGCGCTCGGACTGATTTTGGCGGCGTCTGCCGCGGAATCGCTCACCGCGGACCAATAGGAGTGCTTGTCAAGGAATTTTGAAAAATGGTGGCCAAGCCCTACTCACTTGTTATGCCGCAGTGCACGTAACTGAATGTGAAAACCAACGGGAGTTTAACCTACTCTGTGCCTACTTCGCCTCCGTATTTTGTGAAAAAGGTGACCGAGCTTGCTGTAGGTGCCACCGAGCTCATTGTGGTCTTGCAGAGCAAAACGAACCCACCAACGCCACTGGCGTCGGTGGTTTTTCTGCTCTTCGTGCATTACAAGACAGCCACTTGCCAGCAAAGTAAGCACTACAGTCTTTTCTTGCTTCTTGCGTACGAGAATCGTCGAAGTATACACCACCGGATAGCGTAGTGGCGTTTGCGAGCCGCGACAACAACCAGGTGACAGCGCATCCACCCCGCGTTCGCATCGTCGAAGTATACACCACCGGATAGCGTTGTGGCGTTTGCGAGCCGCGACAACAACCAGGTGACAGCGCATCCACCCCGCGTTCGCCCCGTAGTAGATGGCATATTCAGCGGCGGGGGGCACGTCCAGTGCGAACGACGCTGTGTTTCAGCGGCAGGGGAATTTCAGTCGCTGTAGAAAGCGGATGTTTCAGTGTGAACTAGGCATTACACCGGCCGTCATAATATCATGGAACTGGCCACGTTTACGAGTTGATGATACGTGTCCGTAATTTCCCACTCCGGTGATGCAAGCAGGTACATACCAACATTTATGGACATGTAAACGGTTGCAGCCAGAATGCTCCCGTCATCTTCTTCAAGCCGGCCTTCGCTACGGTTATAACCACTGTATGTTATACGGTTATAACCACTGTGTATAACCACACAGATGGTTATAACCACTGTATACATGACAACAGATTTCACAAGACACTACTTCACTTCATACACAACACTGGCGTAACAGCACATATTTAACAAAAGAATATTATCCCTCAAAGGCAAGTCGTTGTCGCAATAAAAAAGCTTAAAATAAAGTGTATTTCATTGTAAGTTTCCTCATTAAGACTTCACTATGTCCCCTTACGGTTAGCCCATTTTCTGAAGAACGTATTCAAGAGTGAGTGAGTGAGTAAAAACTTTATTGAACATGTCCAGCGTCATTGAGCGGGTTGGGGCTACAAGCACCCCAGCCTAGGTGACGGCCTCGAGTCCTTCGACCCGGGTGGCATCCTGGGCTTGCCGGACGGCCCACAGTTCATCGGCAAGGTCGTGACTGAGCAGAGCCGCCTCCCATCGCGCCTCGCGGTTCGAGACTGCCATGTCTACCGGGTTCGTAGGGGACTGCTGCGCGTTACCGGTACACTTCCACAGCATGTGCTGCAGCGTCGCTTTGGCTCCGCACGACTTACACGCGTCGGACGTATAATTGCCTGGGTAGCAGAGACGAAGGATCACCGGATTCGGGTACGCGTGTGCCTGTAGTTGTCTCCAGGCAACCTGCTGTTTCTTGTTTAGTTTGGCGTGGGGTGGTAGATATTTGCATCTGTTCAGTCTGTAGTGTTGCGTGATGTCTCTGAAAGTGGTCATGCGATCCCCCCACGTCCATTCTCGCATCACTGTCAAAGTGTGCGAGACATCGGGACTGTCGGCAGGCGTCGCAGCTCGGCGTGTAAGTCCTCGAGCCGCGGCGTGGGCACTCGCGTTGCCCGCAAGCGGAGGCTCCGTGTGGGCGGGGTCCATACGAGGAAACTGTCGTTTTTGCGGCAGATGTTGCGTTCGTTACTTTGGAGAATGCGGGCCGCTTCGCGGGCGATCCGGCCGCTGGCGTAGTTGCGTATCGCCGCCTGCGAGTCGCCTATTATCACCTCAGCGTCCGTGGTGGCTATCGCGAGGGCTATGGCAGCTTCTTCGGCCGCCTCCGTCTCTTCCGTGCCTATCGTCGCACTCGTGACGCAAGTTCCTACATGATCCGTGATCGCGACCGCGAAGCCGCGGTGGCAGTCGTAACGGGCCCCGTCCACGTAAACTGTGTCTTTGCTATTGCCGAATTTCTTTTCAAGGTCTTGGGCGCGCCTGTCGCGCCGACCGATGTGATGTGTCGGGTGCATGTTGTTAGGCAACGGCAGAACGACGATGCGCTCGCGAATACGTCTGGGTATCCCGACCTTTTCGCCGCGCTGCGTATGGGTTGATACCCAGTGTCTCGAGGATGTGTCGACCAGTTCTCGTCTTCGCCAGACGTTCGTACTGGGCGATGTTGTGTGCTTCGATTATCTCATCTAGAGTATTGTGCAACCCCAGCTCGAGAAATTTTTCCGTGCTGGTATTGGCCGATAGTCCGATTGCGCGTTTGTACGCCTTGCGGATGAGACAATCTAGTTTGGTGCGTTCAGTCGCCTGCCACTTGAGGTAGGAGGCGACGTACGTTATATGGTTCATAACGAAAGCATGTACCAGGCGAATGGTATTGCTTCCCTTCATTCCGCTATGCCGATTTGTTATTCGTTTCAGCAACCGGATTAGTTTAATTGACTGCGCCCTCTAGTGTGCGAACGGTTTCGCCGTTGTGGCCGTTGGCGGACGGGCGCAAGCCCAGTACCCTAATGGTGTTAACTTGTGGGATGACAGCGCCGTCTGATGTGCGTACATTATATTCTCTATATGCGCACTCGAATGCAGAATCGGTGTTTTGGGTACCCCGGTACGTATTCATGATTCATAAAGAATTATGTTGTGTGAACTATACTATTAAGTCCCCTCTTTCACAGAAATGTGGAGCATTTTTCTGCGATTCAACAGTGAACGTGCCGCGGATTTCTTGAAGCTTACGTCACATATAAAGAATGTTATCTTAGCGGTCACTGTGTACCTTGATAAACCCCCGTAACAATTGATGGAGGGGCTGGGTAGTGACAGCCTAAAACTTCGCAGCCGGAACTTCAAGGCAGCCTGTGCAATGCCGGATGGAATACAGAATCAACCGCAGCAACAACCTGTTGTCCTGGTGCCCACATTGGTTTGCCCTGGCCCATCGCGTCAAGGCGCCCCACCAATCTTGAACGGCGCAGGAGAGGAGGAAGTTGAAAATTAGCTCGCCGAATACGAACGGATACGCGTGATGAACCACTGGGATGACGCGGCGAACCTCAATTACGTGTCATTTTGTTTGAGTGGCGTCGCCAACGTGTGGCATCGAAACAACTTACGTGACTTCCCGACGTGGGCTGCTTTCAAAACGCACATGAAGTAAGTATTCGGACTCCCAGCTGTTCGCAAGCTTCGAGCCAAGCAACGGTTGCGTGGCCGCGTTCAGCAAAATGGTGAAACACTAACCAGCTACATTGAAGATGTTGTCAACCTGTGTAACCGCGTTGATATCGCATTGGCTGGTGCCAATAAGATCAAGCATATCTTGAAAGGGATTGAAGGCAACGCCTTTCAGATGGTGCTGGTAAAGAACCCGGCCACAGTGTCTGAAATTGTCAGTCTTTGTCAAAGTTTTGATGAGTGGCGCAAACGATGCGCAACCATGTGCCACTGTCATTCACAGGCGACTTCAACGTCGGGAATGGCTGTTGCTACTGAGAACTTCTCTCTGCTGCTACAGATTAAATATTTTGTTCGTGAAGAGGTCACTCGCCAGCTTTCGCTGATGCCGCTTGTTCACGACCAGTCAGATTCCCCGTTGGCGCCTCCTCTCCAAAGCATTATCATGAACTAGGTCGCCGAAGAAGCCTCACCTTCGCTCCATCAGGCTACCACTGCTGCTCCCGTGACGTACGCCGCAGTCGCTTCCAGACCTGTGATGTAGGGTTACAGCCCACGTAGTCCACCTATCCGCCCGCCAGTATCACCGCCCACCCGCCTAGTCGTACACTACGCATGAGCCGATAACCCTTGGTGCACGCAAGACAACCGTCCTATTCATTTTCATTGTGGCCTTGTTGGACATGTGGCCCGTTACTGTGGCTTTCGTGCACCACCTATCTCTAACAATGTGCGTCCACCTTGTGTCACGTATGCGCCACGTCAACGCCACCGCAGTTATTCAAAGGACTACGTTTATGATTCTACACCCCGGACCCCACCCTCCTCTCACCACTTGCCTTCTCCTCACCACCACTCTTTTTCCCCTTTGCACGGACGGCGGAGCCCTGGGCGCCAGAAAAACTAAGTAGCGCAGTTCAGGCGGCGAGCACTGCGGTTCCAGCAAAATGCAAATGGCCTCAAACTTTTTCCCAAAAAATTATTGAAGTCGCTATGAAAGGGACATTGACGCTAGCCCTTGTCGACACCGGCGCTGCCATTTCAGCGATTGATGCCCGCATTTGCCGCCATATCGAAAAAGTCACGGCGCCTGTTTCAGGACTATTCCTTCATACAGCCGACGCGCAGCACGTTGAGCCATCCGGTGCCTGCACAGCTCGTGTCTTCATCCAAGACGTTCTTTATGTGATCTTATTCATTGTGTTGGCATCTTGTTCTCACGACGTCATATTAGGGTGAGATTTCCTCTCTACACATCGAGTGATCATCACTTGCGCGCACGCTGAACTCAAGTTTTTTCCCATTTTTGACAAACGCCATCAATGACAACGAAACATGCCGCGAAATCACAGTTTGTGACGATACCATTGTGCCTGCCCAGTCTGCTGTTTTTGTCTTCATCTGTTGTGACTCTGAAGACGGCAGCTCAGTGTGTTTCATACCATCTGCACATCTAGTTCGCCGCCGATCACTGCCATTGCCATTTGCCGTTTTCAAGTTCCATTCAGGCGCCTCTGTGATATACAATCACTAATCCATCGCCCGAGCCAGTCGCTTTGCGATGCCGAGGAACCCTCGTAAAGCCGAGCATCTGGCGTCATCTTCGATATTCGACACCATGGACGACTTCACTAATATGGCCACCCTCGAGACCTGAACTCCTCAGCCACTACCGTGAACTTTCACACCAGCTATAGCCAGCGACCTTACGACGACAGACCGAAACCAACTTATTCGCTTGCTCGACGATTTCTCTTCCCCGTTTGACTGCCAAGCAAGGGCACTTGGCCGCGCAACGAGTGTTTCGCATGCTATCGACACCGGAAGTCATGCGACCATTCGACTGCGTCCCTACCGAGTATCGGGGAGTGAAAGGCACCTTAATGATGACCAGGGGATTAACATCCCTGAACGCGGTGTCGTTCAACCTTCCAACAAACCCTGAACATCACCTGTGGTTCTTGTTCGGAAGAAAGATGGCACAATACGAGTTTGCGTTGATTATCGCTGGTTTAACAAGATCACCAGAAGAAATGTGTACTGTTATGACCGGCGTCAGCAGGCGCCATGCTGTCGCTGAGAAGCGTAGCCGGGCCGCGTTCCCACGCCTGGAACTCCAGTTTTCTCGGAACCAGCGTCCAGAGATGACGAAGGAAGAAGCAGGACATTGGAGGATGCGAAAAACAGAACAGGGTTATGGCACAATTTACAAATATTTACAGCATGAAGTTAAGAGTTCGCAAACCACGAACGTGGTGGTTGAACCGCTACACAGTTCAGAGCCATCACAAACTACGAACGTGGTGGTTGAACCTTTACTTGGTCCAGAGCGACGTCCCGCACTCAGTGGCGTCCTTTTAAGCCCTGTCGGGCTCCTCCTTCTTGCGGGGAACACCAATCACACACACACAACCGGTGCAAGGTACGAGCAGGCACGGCGCACGTGAACATCCAATTTCGAGTCAAGATCACTGCACTTAAAGGTGGCGCCAGAGAGGCTCTTGCTCGTCGTGTATGTCGCTGGTCGAGGGGTCCCAAGCTTCGGACAGCAGACATCAAACGGTCCGCCAAACGGTCCGCTCAATTAACCGGGCACTTTGTGGCGGCGGTCGCCGTTCCTTCAAAGGAATCCGCTCTTTGTTGTCCCCTCCGGAACGGCTTACAGCTTCGTGGCGACAGGACGTCTCATCCGCCGGCTAGCAGGGACAAAAGCTGGCGAGCATAGACATTCGGCGAGTCGGCTTACTTGTTGGAGGATTAAAAGAGCGCCGCTCCCCCGTCATCTCTGGACGCTGGTTCCGAGAAAACTGGAGTTCCAGGCGTGGGAACGCGGCCCGGCTACGCTTCTCAGCGACAGCATGGCGCCTGCTGACGCCGGTCATAACAGCTTCCCCCTCGCCAGATGAGTCACGGAGGGCAGCGGTCAACACTGCTGCTCGCAGGGACGACGAAAGGGTCCGTAGTCGAATCCCAAGAACTCGCCTTCGCTTGTGGCATGGTCTGAGTAAAGGCCGAATCTTCGACACCGTTTCTGAAACTGGACCACATGCACAAGCAAGCACTCGGCCCCCTTCGAACAAACCAAGCCAAAAGAGGGATGACAAACCAATTTTAATTACTAGCTTTAACAAAAGCTCACTCTCAGAACTCTCAGGACTCACTTGAGCTGAAAAACCAGACGTGCTACCTTACAAATTTACATAATAAGATGCACGACAAAAAAAACTAAAATATCAATTTTGATACACCAAGAGCACTCCAGAATGGTTTAGAAAGAGCGACGGAGCACGCCAGCGTTTCCATTCAATTTGCCCTTTTCCTAATGCCAAAATGATATTTTCGAAGAATCAAGCTCCGCCTCACAAGGCGACTGTTCTTCGATGTCATGGTTTGCAGCCAAGGGGACAATGGCCTGTATCTACTTTAAATTTAGCCCTCCCCTGAGATAACACTGCCACTGATGAATGCTCTACACAATGCAGGCGCACTCCTTTCCTGAAGCGCAGTACGTTATCTCACGAGAGCCCAAATTCTGGCTCAAGTAGAACGCATCATACTCGTTGCCATTGTCGTCGAGACATATAACGGCAGCCTTCTTCTTTTTGTCGCTGACTACTTACACGGCTCTGTCCCGCTGAGAGCATCGGTCCGGAACTCGAATTCAGCGAGCGCTAATTTTGTCCGAACGTCCGTCTTTGTTTACGGCCGCCCATAATTGTCTACCACTGAGACATAAAGCTATCTAGCTTTTCTGAATCTTTGGTTTACACTGTGGCCAAAATACTCTTAATTTGCTCAGGATTAAAAAAGCTTACTGTTTCGCTCATATGATCACTTGACCAATCGCTCTTCAAAATATAGCCAACAAAACATTGCTTTTTAAAAGGCTCATTTGGTTAAAGTTACCAGCATATGCAAACGCTTCTGAGAGAAAAAACCCACTGCGCTCTCCTGAGCGATACAATTACTCTCAGTTGTACAGCGTTGCAAATTACATGGTACTGTTAACTAGATGCATAATCCCTCACAGTTTGTCTTAATGACTTATTCTAACGTTACGTTGTAACCCTCTGTGTACAACACAAAAATAATGCTAAGTGCAATACTCATCAAATGCACCTCACAATAATGCACAGGGTTTCGCTAAAACTGTGCACCAATGGCTCTCAATTCTCATAGCGCGCAACGACAGCTCCTCTGTGTTGCGCCAAACTCTATCATTTTACAAAATCATTCGGTTTATGCTAACATCTTCCTTCAAATGCTCCTTCACTCCAAATCGACATGGCAGTGAAGGCATACGATATTAAACTAAACCATTGAAACACTAAAAAACAGAACAATTTTTTTAGTTTTTACCTTCTCGGTATTTTCGTACAAATGATTAATGGACTTCAATTTTCAGCCTTTAGTTCGGCGGTTTTTCTTTTCAAAAATTTACACCGCATTACATTACTTACAAAATTAAAAGGCTCAAATCTGCATTTCCAATGCAACACTGAGTAACAATATTTGACACGCCTGTGCCAAAGTTACTCGAACTGACCGTTCCCCCTTTTCTCATGGTTCCTTTAATCTCACACGATGGGGTCGCGGTCCCGGCGGTTTTCCAGCAGGCCTGAGGCTACTAAACACACGAATGTTAGGCTGTGTCCTGCCGTCACGCCTCATTTTCCACTTTGGCCTGTTCCCCGTAGGAATTTGAAAAGGACGCCAGTAGCTCGGAGGGAGCCTGTGCCAATTTCTCTTTGTATTCCCCCCTGCGCGGTCTTTAGCCACTCTGCCCTTTAGACTTAGACCCTGCCGGCAAGGCCGCTTTTCCGAAGTCGTCGAGCTGAACCGCGCGCTTCGTTGGGGTGACGCACCTCCCTTTCTCCCTCCACACCTGGCTCGCCGCTTGTGCTTCCATGAACAGCCCCATTGACGTTTCCTTAAACGTATTAGTGGCCTACCCTCTCGTCTTTCTTGTGACTGAGTGGGGCCTGTCCTAGGCTTGCGCAGTGACGAATGCCTCCGCTTCTTCCTTTTTCTGCGATGTTTGCAAACCAGCGCGGTATTATCGCTGCACTGCTGAAGCGTGGCGCTCTTGCTCTCATCGGCCACTGCGCTAACCATGCCTAAATTTGACAATGTCGAAAGGTCCCCCTGAGGCACGAAGAAGGTTTCCAGCCTCTTACTGGGCACATTAGGGCTGCTGGCACCCTCTTCATCCACGCAAGGAGCGTCTTTCGACATCGTCCCCACCTCCAGACCGGCCACGGCCTCGTTCTCTACATCATTTACACAGACGCATTCGAGAATATGAGGGCCCTTCTCTGGCGCAATCTGTTCCTGTCGCGCTTTATGAGGCGCCTCAACTTCCGGCGCTTTGCGACGCGCCTCGCTTTCAGACTCCGGTGCGAGTCTTT
Organism: Rhipicephalus annulatus; assembly: GCA_013436015.1. Lineage (NCBI taxonomy): Eukaryota > Metazoa > Arthropoda > Arachnida > Ixodida > Ixodidae > Rhipicephalus > Rhipicephalus annulatus. Next base: position 623,116 of record WOVY01009321.1, on the reverse strand, counting down.
CTTTCTTTTTGCTGACAGAAGTTCCGAATCTTCTGATCAGCTCTGCTTTGATAACTTCATAGTTGTTCGCGTGCTGCTCACTGAGTCGCGCAACAACGTCCGCTGCCTCGCAGGGCAGAACCGTGCGTAGCTTCTGAGACCAGGTGTCTCGCTCACACTTCAGTTGCCTACACTTTCGTTCAAACAGTCTTAGATACAGGCCCATATTCCATGATACCTCATATGGCTGCATGTACCTAGACATCTCGAACTCTGCCTCATTTTCGAGAAGTACTCCTCGCTGGGGTCCCATTCTCATACGCAACTCATAGTCTTGTTCGAAAAACTTTCTCTTGAGGCCTAGTTTTTCGTCTTCACTCTTTCCTTCCATCTGAGCTGCTCGTAGTTTTCTTTCGATGATGAGGTCCCATTCCTCACTTAGTTCCTCATCATCAGCCCCCAAATCATTAATCGCTTGAATGATTACGGGTTTTCGTGCCAAACCCTTTGTATCGATCCCCAATTCCTCGCACAACAGCAACAAGTCTGACTTCTGCAGCTCCCGTAAGTCCATGATCGTACTGAGTGCTCGCTACTTCCAAAAAACTTTCCGAAACGGCGAAACTGAGTCTTCCGGCAAAGTTAACTACCTGTTCTAAATTTTAACCCTCTTTTAGAACCTGGTTTACTCAAAGGAAAAGCCAAGCACTCACCCATACGTGATCCATATCTCGAGCCAGCTGCTTCTCCTGGGCCGACTGTTGTTGTCTCTTGTGGCTTCGAATCCCACCACTGCCACCAGTTGCCGTGGATCCCACTGAGTGCGGGACGTCGCTCTGGACCAAGTAAAGGTTCAACCACCACGTTCGTAGTTTGTGATGGCTCTGAACTGTGTAGCGGTTCAACCACCACGTTCGTGGTTTGCGAACTCTTAACTTCATGCTGTAAATATTTGTAAATTGTGCCATAACCCTGTTCTGTTTTTCGCATCCTCCAATGTCCTGCTTCTTCCTTCGTCAACCGGAGGTGGGATCCACGACAGTACCTGTTGCCACGAATTGATCACGCACTCGACTGCTTGCAAGAAGTGGAGTTTTTTTTTCCTTTTCTCTCCAATATGGCTACTGGTAAGCGTCCATGGCTGAGACTGGCCGCTCAAAAATTGCGTTGGTAACACCACATGAATTGTTCGAATTCACTGTAATGCCATTTGGTCTCTGTAACGTGCCCGTTAGCTTCGAACGCATGATGGACAGCGTCTCACGCGACTTGAAGTGGCACACTTGCCTCTGCTATTTAGATGACAATGCCGTGTTGGTGCCATATTTTCTGACCCATCTACAACGGTTGCATCAGGCTTTGACCTGTGTCCAAAATGCCGGTCTCCAGGGTATTTTGAAAAAGTGCCTATTCGCCGCTAGAAAACTTGCTAGGCCACGTCGTCTCCAAAGAAGGAATTCTTCCCGATCCTGCTAAACTTCGCGCCGTATCAGAGTTCCCGAAGCCTACTAACCTGAAAGCCCTGTGCACCTTCATTTGTCTATGCTCCTATTTTCGTCGCTTCGTGAGAAATTTCGCTACTGTCATCGCACCTCTCAATGCACTCCTCCAAGGTGACAACGAACTATCTACCTGGTCAGAAGCTTGTGATGATGCGTTTACGACATTTCTACGCCCACATACGTCTCCACCATTTTTGCGTCACTTTGCTGCGGGCGCACGCACAGAAATTCATACTGATGCCAGTGGTGCCAGCCCTGGTGCTAGTGCTCGCACAACGTGACGACGCCAACGCCGAATACGTTGTAGCATATGCCAGTCGTCCACTCTCAAAACCTGAGACTAATTAATTAGACCGTAATCGAAAAAGAGTGCCTGGCCATCATATTAGCTTGACAGAAGTTTCGCCCTATCTTTACGGTCGTCATTTTGAAGTCATAACAGATAACCACGCTATGTGCTGGTTGCCAAACCTCAAGAATCCGTCAGGTCACCTCGCTTGGTGGGCCCTCCGACTCCAGGAATGCTACATCTGTGTCGTATACTGTTCTGGGCAACAACACTCTGATTCGGACGCCCTGTCACGCTCCCCACTAATTTCAGACGCCATGAGATCTAATCACAATCACAATATTTCGACACTTGACACCTTGAATATGGCCTCGGAGCAACAAAATTACCCATGGATCGCCACAATTCTAAACTTATTGATAAACCACTGACCAACCCAGCTCCACGAGCGCTATGCCACCAGGTTTAGTATTACAATATCCAAGATTTTTTTTTACCATCGTAGCTACCACAGTGTTCTTCTGTTCTCTGCTTTCCACATTGACGCTCAGTGTGGCCACAATGGCGTGTTCAAGACACACGCGCCTTCGCCTACGCTATTATCGGTGCGGAATATACAGCTTCGTCAGCAATTACGTCCGCTCATGCCTCGCCTGCAAACGACGCAAACCAGTCTCGCACCTCTCCACAGCACCTCTCAAACCGCTTCCCTGCCCAGCCCACCCATTTGATCACGTCGGCATTGACTTGTACGGGCCTCTCCCATGCACTGCCGCTGGCAACCGCTGGATTGTCGTCGCCCTGAATCGCTTGACAAGATACGCCGAAACCGCTGCATTACCTACCGCAATAGCCAAGGCGTTTTCTCGTTTATTCTACGCAGCTTTGTTCTCCTCCATGGCGCCCCTCGTGAACTGCTCAGTGATCGGGACCGTGTATTTCTCTCAGACGCGTTGCAATCACTTCTACACAAATGCAGAATAATTCACCGCACCCCTACCGCATATCACCCACAGAAAAACGGATTAACGGAACGATTTAACTGAACTCTGGGTGACATGTTGTCGATGCACGTTAAGTTAGACCACTGCAATTGGGATCTTGTTCTTCCGTTTGTCACTTTCGCCTACAACGCCGCCTCCCAAGCCACCACCGGATTCTTCCCATTCTTCTTGCTACACGACCGTGAACCCACTAGCACCATTGATACAATTCTACCATATTATCCAGACATCGACGATTACCAGCCTGTGTATTCGGTGGCTTACCATGTCGAGAAATGCCGACAACTGGTCCGTTCTTTCACATAGGACTAACAGTGTCGCCAAAAACAGCGTTACGACTCCGACATCGCTCCTGACCCTTTCACCGTCGACTCTCTCGTGTGGCTTTGGGTCCCGCCACTTGCTGCTACCGAATATAGCATTTGCGGATGCTGCAGCGATGCTTCTTGCTGAGAATGCAGACAGAACTCTTATCAGCGAAGTCACGTATTGCACGAAACAAAACTCAAGCGGCATTCAGCTAAGGTTAGAAAGTTGTTTAACTGTTTCTATGGTTAGATTGTGGGAAAGCGAGTTTACGAAAATGGCCCGGTCTCTTTCATGGCACCCATGGCTGATCCATCTGAACATGCATCCACCCAGTCTTCAATTAGGCACTCTCGATTTCGAAGTGATTATCGAACTCATGGTTGGCGGGAAAGTAATGTTGGAAGTGCTTCCAGTCACTAATAAATGTGCATCCGGCCAATTCGTGAACTGCGGATTGTATCCCTCTGGAACTCAGAAAAATTATGAAAGATTGTAAAGAGAAGCTTGAAAATAGTTTATAATTTTTTATGGTTTTGGTTAGTGATTGCGAAGGAGGACTTCACGAGTATACTAAATTGGGAGGACGCACGTGTAACAGCTACTAAACCAACCATAAATGAAGCGGATCAACGTCACTCTAGAGTTGGGAAGTCAATTGTCAGGTTAAGGAAGAAAGTTTCGGGGCTGAGTGAACTCATAACCGGAGGTAGAAAGTAGTAGGCATGTTTTTGGCAGAATTCATGCCTGATTTCACCGGAACTCAAACAAGTTTATTTAGAAACTTTTCATTGTCTTAAAAAGATATAAAAGTGGGTGTGTCTCGCAACGAAAAAATGTTCAATAAGCCCTAGCAGACACTGCTATTCATTCCATCAAAAAGAAAGAGTGAAATGGTGCAATCAGGGTTGCCGTATTCTAGCCCTAGGTAATTCCTTCAAGAAGCGAGTGCCACTTCAACCTTGTTTTAATGCTGATTTGATTGATATGTTGGGTTTAACGTCCCGAAACCACCATATAAATATGAGAAACCCCGTAGTGGAGGGCTCCGGAAATTTCGACCACCTGGGGTTCTTAACCGTGCACCGAACTCTGAGAACACGGGCCTACAACATTACCACCTCCATTGGAAAAGCAGCCGCTGCAGCCGGGATTTATCCCGCGACCTGCGGGTCAACAGTCGAGTACCTTAGCACTAGACAACCGTGGCGGGGCGTTTGTTTTAATGCTAGTTATAGAAAAAAGTATTTACGCGTAGTGTTGAAGCGCTTTATCGCAAACTATGAGAGCAACAATTACTACAGCTTCAAAATTTCGATCATGGACAACGTGGTCTCTTTATATGACGCGCCTTTATAATCACGCTGGTAAGTAACCCGGAGCATTTCATTGCGAGTGAAGCTGGGGCTAACATCTTTTAGGTGGCATTCTCGTGGCTCTTTTTGTGTCTGGATTGTTAAAAACGCCAGGCCTGCGCCGTAGGCGCAGTACAGTCACAGCGAAAAAAAAAGAGCGGCCTTTTAGCGCCTTTCCAAACACTCATTGAGTAAGTACTGCAAGCACACTTGCTTGATACCCACTAAGGCACTATTATTATGCTTTTGGGTAGTAGGCCGGCATTCGGTATGTTATTTCTGTCATTCGTCTGAGAAGCCTGGTATCCGCTAAACACTTGCTATAGGAACTTTCTGCCATATATCCATGCAGTGGCTGAAGATGATGAGCAATTATGGCTGAAGCGGGTATGCGCCACTGTTCATAGAGAAACAAGATCAAGCTTTTGTAATGTGCTTGAGCATTGAACGGCCCACTTGTTACGCTAATTGCATTGTGCAATGAATGGTTGTTCTTTCGCTGTTGTAAAACGTTTTATAAGTCGTATTAACATGATTGCTTTTCTGAGATCAAGCTTGCCTAAGGCAAGTTTGGCATCATGTCACAAGCACCGGAATAGCTCAGTAGTAGAATACTGAGCTGGCATCCAGCGGACCTTGGTTCGAGCCCCAAAGAAGCCATTGGTGCTAAGTCACGCCTGCCAAAGGCAAGTTTGAACACAAGTTACAAGCAATCGCGTCACTCAGTGGTAAAATGTTGGGCTGGCACCCAGCAGACCCTGGTTCAAGCCCCACTGTGTCATTTGTGCAAGTTTTTTTTTCTAATTTCGCGTGATGTGGTTATGGACACTGGCGGCGGCGGTGGAAGATAACAAGCAACTGAGCGTGACCTTAGTTGTGATCTCATAACAGCTTTTGTTGTAAAAATCATTTGCTCGTCACCTTCTTGGAAGAACCTAACAGACGGCGCGTGTGCCAACGGATTGGCCATGTAATACAGACCAATACAATTAGCACTACGCTTGCTTATATTAACAAGTTTTATTAGCCTAATATATTCGTTGTCAAAGTAGCATTCTCCTTCCTGGAACTAAAGCTTGAAGTAACTTATCCTTCCCCAATACCCTATTGTTACTATAGCGTGCATTCCAGCCTGAACGTGAAAACTTGAAGTAGTAAAGCATAATCACAATGTAAAAAGTGTACACAGATAGCTCAAAAATGTTTATAAGCGTGGAGTGATAGTTATTGCTATAGTTATCCATATGTATTCCTAAGTTGTCTTTAGGTACTGTTCAAGTAACTTTTTACTATCACGTTAAAGTCACGTAATTTTACGTTCTGTTATGAGGGCCTGCTGCATTCATTAATAATTTTCATACTCGTGTTAAGCGAGAGTCCCGGCGTAGTCTTCTAAATTCGGAATCCTCGTATGCCCACCACTAGGAATGAACACGGGTACATAAAAGTGAAAGTAAACTTAAGCCAAATAAACCATTTGCTTGAATGCTCTTAGCAGAAGCGAAGTTCACGAAGCTTAAAAGTTTGTTGGATATAAGTTTAGGGTACATACAAGGCATGCCTTTTAAAGCTACAAGCATGCCACACTTTTAAACGTCTGAAAGTTTGCTACTGTGCTCCCGTCAATTTATGGCCACACATTGAGGGACTACTCACCATCGAAGGTGGAAAAAAACTGCGACATTTCCACCGCTTTTTCACCAGCTTCTCCCAATGGAGGTCCTGGCAGAGGACTCCACAATAGCGTCAAACATAAATTTTGCACAAGTGCACAATCCTGTGTGCTAAGCAAGAACGAATTGCCCCAGCACTTCCTCGTGATGAATGTCAATTTAAACCTCTTAGCCTCTGCCAGCTATACCCAAGTGAACTATAAGAACATGGAGCGCAGTTGCCTGCTTTGACGTGCGCAACCACGACGTGACGATGTAGGGATCCGAAGAACGAGTTTGTAAACATGTTCAGATCAGTAAATGTTATAATGTGCGCTGCGATTTGGACGGGTAGGCCTTCGATTCTGGTTGAAGTCTTGCTAGTCTTTGGTGTCTTACTCGGCTTATTGCAGTCTGTACTTTGGGCTACAGATGAATGCTGAGCAAATATATAAAATATAAATTCAATGTTCTATACCTGAATGTAAAGTCGTTGAAGTGCATTTATTTCGTAATTATTATATTGCGACTGCCATTGTCTGCTATTGAGCAAACTACTTCAAGCTGACTCTACATGCATATCAGCTGATACTAGAAGCAAAGGTCGGCTCATGAATCGACACACTCGGAATCGCTCACACTCAGATCGAGCCGCGAGTCTGAGTATGTGCAAGCGAATAATATTTTGTGAGTCTGAACCCGATTGAGTCTGGTTGAAGAAAATTTTTGTGAGTGTGAGTTCGAGGAAGTTCGGCTCAAGAAAAATTTAGCGAGTCTGAGTCGGAGTTAGTTCGAAGCGCCAGATATAATTGTTGGGTGAGTCTGAGTGATTTCTAGTTACTTTTGTATTCTTATGCCCCCCCCATATCTACTAATTTGCCGCGTTACTATCAGTCTTACCTCAATTTTTATTTAATCACGCATTCCTACACATATATCAAAGCAAAGTAATTTCGTTCGCACACCATTTCAATATTTATTGATCAGACGCGTGAATTATGTAGGAAGGTGTTTTGACCCACGAACTTTTCCAAGGCAGTTGATTAAAATATATATCAAAAGGCGCCAAGAAAAGCACAGATTAAGTGAGATATGGATACTATAGAGCATTGACATCATGGTTAAACAACATAATTCTGGGCTAACGAACTCATCTGTCCTATTCGCGCAGACTCACTCAGACTCAGATCGAGCCGGGTGTCTGAGTGAGTTAGAGTGCGTAATATTTGATTGAGTTTGAGTGCGAATAAATTAGCTTGATTTATAATTGATTGATTTGTAAGGTTTAACGTCCCAAAACTACGATTTCATTAGGAGAGACGCCGTAGTGGAAGGCTCCGAAAATTTCGACCACCTGGGATTCTTTAACTTGCGCGCAAATCTGAGGACACGGGCCTACAAAATTTTCCTCCATCAAAATTGCAACCTCCACAGCCGCGATTTGAACCCGTGACCTGCGGGTCAGCAGCTGAATACCTTAGCCACTAAACCACCATGGCGTTCGTGAGTCCGGTTGAAGAACATATCTGTGAGTTAGAGCCCGAGTGAGTACAGCTGAGAAAAAATTTTGTGAGTGAGTCTGCATGAGCTCCACAAGTTGTGCGAACGTATATACTGGAGGGACATAAAAAAGACTTTGAAGCGGGAATGGCTGTTGATATTTGAAAAAAAAGGAAATTTATTTTCTCGTTGGTACAGTGATAACACTCTTCACAAAATCTAGCTTTCTCCTAGCCATGTTTCACTCACCATGTACGTCAGCTTGCACTAGCACAGCAGCCGATAAAGATCAAAATTTTATCATTACTGGGTAGTACTGCTCATAACACACAATAGTGTGATGGCCTAATAAATTGTCTTCCTCGGTGAGTTGGTGCATGTCTAAACTTCAACCTCGAGCGCTAAAGAAAAAGAGGACGCACAGCATACGAGTAGACAGAATAGAACGATTACAACCAACTGGTTAGTTAAAAAATAATTGTAGGAAAACATACAGCTCATACATCAAAACCACAGCTGCATACACCACACAACTGCTTATAACAAGCTATCCCCTATTATGGCATAGATCTTGAAATTCGCATTCCCGCAAACACACTGACGTCAGGCTGGCACAATTTTCACCCTTAAATTTTATGTGAACCGCCTATTAAAGTTAACGTGCAACCATTCCCCTGCTGCCTTGCCGCATCTTCAGTCTATCAAACAAAGGAACACAGCCACACCACTTAGTGCTACGTAAATATCAGGCCTGTCCACTGCGGCCGTGAAGTCACTCGCTTTGCCCGAGCGAGTGCACGCTGAATACATTGCCCCAACCGTCTCCCGTTAAAAGAAAGCGTTCGCGTCAAGTTTTACATGCTTAAAAGCTTTATTCTGCCTTTTGGGTAAAAAAAAAAACTTACTGGTTTAGGTAATGCATTTTGCATCAGGCATTTGGATACTCTTTTGTAAGCCATTTTTTTCATGAAAAAGTCAATGGTTAACGCTATCGAACGCGTGGTTGATCTATATTAGCAAAATTTGACGTTCCAACGAATTCCCAACATGAATACGGTAAATATTATTCATGCTGTAATTCTTTGCATACTCAAGCACATACATACTATCTAGAGCATGCAGAAAAACTGTTGCTAACTCATTAGTAATGTTTCTGCAGTTTTATTTCTACTCTTTCGAACATTGGTCTTCATAAAAACGTAGTTGTTGAGTAGGCTGTGCGGCTGCTACAAGTATGGTATTCAGCACAATATCTGGGCGATGACCACTGCAAGAGAAAACAAAATGTCTAATTTTACAAAAATCTTTTGCGACCGACACAAGGAGTGGCATTTCCTCTTTTGCTCTAGCCCCTCTCGCAGCAGTGCGTAGTCAGTCATATAACTTCGTGCCCGAAAAAAACTATTTGTACTGGGTATATATTAAACCACGTAGACCCGTGGGCAATTCTACTAAACTGCCGGCTTTTGGATCGATATGTCTTCGGTAGTGTTTCTTAATTATTCTAGTTGGAAGTAAAGACTACACAAATGAAACCAATTCAGAAATCTCTTTACTGTAAATGTCTACACGCATCTCTGTTTCTAGGAAGTTTTTATACGAAGTTGCTGGCTGCAATATTACTGCAATTACGTGATATGCACAGCACGAAGAAAATACTATGTACAAAGCCTATCCACTCAGTATAATACAACACCATTCTTTCCTTTTTAATCAACAAACTGAACATAGGCAATAAAATCCACGGCGCTAATCGCCAGTTGCAAAATGTTTACTTACCTTAAAAAAAAGTGCCTGTTCTAAAAATGCTCTGCTATGCGCGTTGATCAATTTAACGCCAGGGCCCAGGCCAACATGTCAGAAGTCCATATGACACCTCTATTTTGGGGAAAGAACGGAAGATAGTGGTGATGGGACTATTGAAACAACTTAAAAATATGTAGCACACATACCTTCTGTCACGAAAAACACGGATGTCGACGTCAGCTTAACGAACGACACGCTCTCAATTCGTTCTCCGGTTGTCCTTAGAAAACGAGAAAACTCGCAGCATCGGTCTCTTTGCCACGACAATTCACGACGCAGCATCGCCCAACCATGCTCCGCCGCGGTCGTCTAGTGGCTAAGGTACTCGGCTTCAGACCCGCAGGGCGCGGGTTCGAATCCCGGCTGCGGCGGCTGCATTTCCGATGGAGGCAAAACTGTTGTAGGCCCGCGTGCACGTTAGAGGTGCACGTTAAAGAACCCTAGAGGGTCTAAATTCTTGGAGCCCTCCACTACAGCGTCTCTCATAATCATATAGTGGTTTTGGGACGTTAAACCCCACATATCAATCAAGCATCGCCCAACCGTTTGGATTTCCAGCCGTTCAGATTGCGAATATTTAGTGCACAAAACGCATCACATTTCCACGCAGCATTTCACAGACACAAAAAGATAGTCTTCTCAAGTTGCCAACAAGAACACTAACACGCCGCGAAAGCATTCGTCGGGCTTGACAATCAATGCCTGTCGAGTGACGAGAGCAAGCGTAGGCACGTCTGTGTAGCCTAACACACTGGTCAAAACGGAGTGACGTCAGAGTACGAGGCCGAAATAGTTTGAAGGCCTGAAATATATTAGGTAGCATTGCACCATTGCACAGTGCTCAGAACGTTGCGCGCCCTTATCGTTTGAGAACGTAAACTCATCGTACAGGGCCCGCTGGTTAGCACACCTGCCACTTCGACCGAAGTAATATTTGTCACAGCTCCACGGCAATTCTTATTCTACTTCAACCACACAGTCACCGTAACGACTAGTGTGCTCGGTTCGACAGTTTGTCTTCTGTGTAATCTAATCAGAAATATGCGCACACAGCTTCAAAAGCTAGCACGGTGTTGGAAAGACGATAGGCACATTGTGCTTAGCTGCAACTTCTCTGCGGGTGTAGGGCATCACCTCAGGCCTCTTATTCTTTTCGCGGGTGTGTTTTACAGCGCAAGCTGTTATGAAATCACAACTCGCGTCACGCGCCAACGTATTTGTCCACCGCCGCCGCCGCCGGTGTTCGTAACCACATCGCAGGAATTTGTAAAGAAAAACGTTGCACCAATTAGATAGTGGTGCTCGAACCCGGGTCTGCTGTGTGCCAGTCCAGTATCCTTCCACCTGCAACGCCAGTGCTTGGGACTTCGTGGCCAACTTGCCTTAGATAGGCATGATGTGAGGAAAGCAATTGCGTTAATACGACTTATAAAGTATTTTAAGAGAGCGAAAAAACAACCAGTCGTCGCACAATGTGAATAGCGTTGGCCGACCAATTGTTGATCACCCCAATGCTCTAACCCATCACATAAGCTTGTTCTTGTTCAGCTATTAACTGTGGCGCGTACCCACTTCAAACTTAAGTTCTCATAGTCATCAGCCACAGTATGAAGAAAGGCCGCAACATTGAGCCAGAATCTATTAGAAGACAGAGAGGTCGGCCTGAGCTAGTTCGCTTAGGCTGCTACTCTACACAGGGTATAAGAAAAGGGGGAAGGAAAGAGGGATGAAGGATGATGATGGGGACAAGAAGAGGTTGCGCGTATGTACAGTAGCCACTTAGCATGGTACCCTACAGTCTAGTATCTAGTCCAGTGCTTTTGATAAAGTTAAAACAGCCTTTGTTGCAGTTTGTGACACTGTTTGGCCATTCATTACTGACAATATGTAACTTTCATTCAATGGCATTCGTCCGATGCTTGCCAACATTGCATTTAGCATGTTTTTGCTCTACGTGTAATGCGCTGTCACCAATTATGTGAGCTAAAGTTTCGCACACTTGCAAGCACTCACAATTTGGGCTGTTCGCAAGGCTGATTAGGTGGGTGTAGTGACGAGAAAATGCGAGGCCCAGGTGAATCCAGTGCAGTATTTTCGCATGTCTTCGGCTGATTTTAGCTGGAAGATGAAAAGTCATACCGGGGTCTGTTTCCCGCAGACGCTTCTTCCGATGACCTGGTAGCGACCAGTAAGTGGCAGCGCTTTCACGCATGAGTGATCTCGACAATATTTCGACGCTAGTTTGCGAATACGAAACTTTGACGTATATAGGAGCGTTGTATACCGCGCTGGTCTTGCTTCACTATCGGCTGTTTCGTTGCCAACCAGGCCGCAGTACCCCGGTATTCATTGTAGTGTAATCAAGTAACCATTCTTGTGTGTTACGTCAAATGCTTGGACGATGCCTAACCCTAAGGTGTAAAATAGGCCTTTTCTTGAGCGAAAATTCATAGATTGAAGCGCTAATTTTGCATCAGACAGAAATGTCCATTTACGCGGTGCTTTTTTATTCACAATTTTTATGACTTCCTGTAGAGCAACAAGTTTTGCAGCTGTCGAAGATTACCTGTGATCTAATTTGTACTGTCGGGAAATGCCTAGTTGAGGGATCACTTAGGATGCAGCTGAGGCGGACGAAGTTACGGATTCAAGGGTGTAGATGTGCACAGAGTATGGGTCATCCAAATGTGCCAAGGTGAGTTGCTTGATGGCAATATAAGAAACATGCGACTTATACGAAATATACGTATATGAAGGCACACCAGTGGTTTAGTCAATGTCCATAGAGGCACTGCAGGGATTACGGCAGGTGCAAAGTCTGAAGGTATCATGTGTCATGTATCATGTATCATGCGTAGCGAGGCATCACGAATAGGTACAGCCTGGTCGGTCCGCTTGTAGCGAAGACAACGGGTGCTGTGGATGTCGGGTCAGCAGAAGAAGTTGCACTCAAAGAGGCTCACAGGACGCGTAAACCAGTATATGGTAGGTGCGGGGCTCCTCTATAGTGCCAGAGGTTGATCTGCATCGTGGCAGGGCTAGGCCTGTTATCAGTGCTTCTGCCTGAAGACTGCCTAAAGTGCGAAGGCACGTTGCACGCATGCCGGAAAGTACAGATGAGCTGTACTAATATAATCCACAAACAATGCCTTGTACAACTGTAGAAGACTTTTCTCTGAAGGAACCCCTCTCAGTCCTGCTACAACACGAACATACACAAAACTGATTACTTTGTTCCGCAGGGCAGTTACACGCTTCGACTAGGACAGGTTGTGATCAATGATGACCCCTAAATAGTGCTGGTGCTTGACCACGGGAATCACTCCTCGGTCAGCGAAGAGTGGGTACCGCGCCATTGATTTCTTTGTAAATGCCAATGCAGCACACTTTTCTACTAAAAGTTCCAGGCCCTGACGACGCAAGTACTTAGATGTTACTAATGTGCCTTGTTGTAGCCTAGCTCGCAGTTGTGGTCGCGTTGCTCCAGATGCCCATATGCATATGTCGTCCGCATACGCACTGATTCTACAACGTCGGGAAGCTCAGCTTCAAGGCCAATGAGGGCTATGTTAAAAAGCATGGGGCTCATGACGGTGCCTTGTAGAACTCCACGGCTTACGAGGTGCCTGGTCGTGTCACCGTCAGATGTTGACATAAAAAGGGTATGGCTTCTGAACACATAACTCCTTTCAAGTATATAGCGGATACCATATTTCATAGAAGAATGACGAAAAATGGCATAGCGAGTGCCGGCCTACTACCGAAAAATTGTTATTAATGACACGGTGGGTATCAAGCTAGTGCACTTGTAGTATTTACCCAATAAGTCTTTAGAAAAGGCTCTGAAAGCCTGCTTTTCTAGCTTTCGCTGTGGCTGTGCTGCGCCTTAAGCGCGGGCATGGCGTTTGTTTTTCTTTTTCCCGGCCATGGCTTTTCACCTGCTATAACAACAACTTGGCAGAAATCACCGAAATAGCGCCAGAATACCCTAACGCCTGCAACAGCTGCATTTGCTGATAAAAACTTTCAGTGGCTGCATGAACGCATGAATTTCGGAGGTCGAATTCTAGGCACATGGAAGCACTTAGCCATTTCACAGTCTGTGAATGAGCCTAATCAAACGGCAGGAATGGTTTGCTGGAGCTTGAATTATAAGCCCAACATACCAGCGGTCCCAGGAGCATGAGAGACGCTCTCAAACGACAAGAGCGCGCATTCATGGTGAGTGCCTTATAGATATTTTGTGAGACTTGTTTCTGCAGGGCGTGCGCGGTGCTTCGCACAATCGCAGAACGCTGTAGTTATATACACGGATGCGTTCGATACAAATTACCCCCGTTACGGTGAAATATTCATATCTCTTAAAAGAACCCTGAAGAGCCTAACCTAATAACGCGATTATGGTGTCTTGCGGATCATAGTCAGAACATGCATATGCAGCCATAATTTTGCTTTATCCAAGCAGACACGTGTTCCTGATTTAAGCTCCTATCGCCTACCGACGCCAGGAATGAAACCCATCTTTAGCAACGTGATACAAACCTGATTCTAATTTTCTGAGGACTGAAAACTGGTAACATTTGCAGAAGTAAAAACAAACTTTTTGAAATTGTTGTGCCAGGACTATTACAGCATGCTGTTCTCGTCGTTCATCTGTAGCTTTAGATGAGCGAGAACCGATGCGACGAGCGGAGCCACGTACTAAGCGAGCGCACGTCGGCACGCAACACGGGCGTCGAAAAGTCCTTGTCATGACGTCACCCAGGCCTCCTACCAGGCAGCGCTACCCTCACTGCTCGATCAGGGATGATTGAAAAAAAAGCTCCTGTGGAAATCACTGCCCAGGAGTGAAGCCGTGCCTATGGCAAGATGGTAGCTGCGACGGCCTACTTACTAGGGGTATGGTAAAGTATCACCCTTGTGGGATTTACAAAATCTTATTCTCACGAACAGAGAACATCAATACAATTAAGAAAGAGAAGTTTATTTTACACTTAAAATCTGCATACACAAACGAAACAATAAAAACAAGTAAAGACAGCGTATACATCTTAAAATTGAGCACCAATATCTAATTTATCACTGAATAAGCAAACGTTCCAAGTCAAGTGAAGAATAAAATGAATCAAGTGCATCACAATTAACAGAATACCACATATGCATACGCACTAAAGAGGGCGCATGGCTAGTACAGAAAAACTGGAAAGTTGAGCTGTCCCTCTCTTGCTCTGAAGAAACGTGTGTGCCATCGTCGAAGGTAAGCCTCTTCGTCGTGCGTTTTCAGCTGCTGATCGAGGTAATTCCACGTAATGAGCCGTATTTTTTCGAGTGCGACGTAAGCGCCTCTATGAAGCTTGTGCCGTACTTCCGCTAAACAGCGTCTCCACAACAGTACGCACAAGGTCTATATAAATATCAGTCTTGCAGACAGCGCACGTTCTGCTTCCTTGCGCACTGTACGGAAGCCAAAGAGGCGTTGTACGATGTGCCAGGCGCCTTTCGCTACCGAGTACTGAAACAGAGCATGTTGGGCCGTCTCTATTTGGCCGCAGTTTGCAGAGCGGTCATTTGAAACGACTCCCCAACGTGCTAACCTGTCACGCGCAGGCAATGCCTTCCATCTTCTCAAGCAATCAAACTCACGCGCCAAGTTACGTACGCAGTTGCGACGCCATAGTTTCCATTTTTCTCGGCAGAATGCTTTTTTTTCTGTTTGCTAATTGTGCTACTTGTCACCATTTCGCTTATTTCCTGTAATGAAATATCTTCTAGAATGCATGAATCTATTGATTTCACTATTCATTTTAGGCCACTGGCAGCTCTGGAACACTTGTGCAGAATTTCCGCCCGTGTTGCAATTTACGGATTTGCCGTTAATTTTCTTTGTAATGAACTGCTCCAGTTCATCAAGAGACTTTACTCGGGGAAGTTTTTGTCATCGAAAAGCTTCTGTGTTGTTTTTTCAGCTGGCATTTTCACGAATGTTCCTTGGTATGTCTGGGCGACTCAGACCTCCACGGTTTGTGGGAAGCTGTAAAACTTTCCTTTGTACAATTCTGCTTTTCCTCTTCAGAGGAAGCTTCCCGAAACGGAAGCGAAGCGTCCTATCGCGCAGCGAGGTAGAAGGGCAATGGGTGCTTTGCATAACGGAAAATCGCATGCCTGTGTCTTGAGCACTGTTGCGTTCACCTTTAGTGACAGGTTAAAACGAGCAGCTGGTGATGGGGCATCAATGAATCTTCTAAGTACGTCATCCCAGGTGCTTTTTGATACATTTTCGTCTTCAAATTAAATGCCTAACACCCTTAGAGCTTGAACGTATTCCACGCCTCCTGGCGATAGTCTTCTGAAGCTTCCAAATTGCAATGCTACACATTTGGTGGTAATTAAAAGAGCACCAGACAGATAGAAAACCTGAGAAAAAAAGTCAAAGTACTAAAGCTAGACAAGTTATGAAAAAATACCGAAATATCATCGGCTTATGCGGCAATTTTGAAGGTTTTCTTGCCTGGCATCGGGAAACCCACTATGCGCATGCAGTTTGCAACCTTTCTATAGAAAGGCTCTAGAGCAAAAAAATGAATAACACCGGCGACAAAGAACCGCCTTGTCTAAATCCTTACTGAATTGCGTAGCTTCTGGTCATTTCATGGTTGAAATAAAGACATCTTGATAAATCCTGATAAAGTATTTCTACCAGTCGCACATACTGCTCTGGTAGGGCAATTATGCGCAAAATAGCGAAAAGATATCCATTTATCTACTCTATCAAATACTTAGGCTTGATCGAAAAAAACAATACCCCTGAGATCTATTTTTCTTTGAAATATTCGAAGAGGTCTCTGATGATTGTAAGTGGTCTGAAGACGGAACGTTTAGGTACTGCACATGACTGCAAGGATGACACAATCTCTTCCAAGAAAGGCCGCAGACGCCGTGATAGCAGCGCGGCTACTAACTTATTGTCTGTGTTTAGCAGGGTAATAGGCCCCGCACAATTTTCGATCTGACAGCTCCATACCCTCTTTTGGCCAACACACAACAAAATATTAACAAGATCAGTGTTGGAATCTCCCAAGATATTCAAAAGGCGCAGATGAGACCCCGTAAGTATTCCGTCTGCGCCTGGTAACGTGCATGTAGTGTTTGATTTTAGGGCGTGCCATACTTCTTTAAGTATTTCTGCATACAATACTAAGCCAACATTCGAGTCTAGCAATCTTGCGATGGCAAACCTTCACAAAGGCCGAGAGTCTGGTGCTGAACACGTCGTTATCTGTGTCATGGTCTGTAGTGAACAGTTTTGCAAAGTAGCTTCGGAAAACTTCTTTAACTTTATCCGGGTCATTAACAATAGTACCATCTTCTTTCAGTGCCTCACTCATGTAGCGGGGCTGGCAACGCCGATCACGGTTTCCTTGCGCATAGGTCACGTTCTCAAGTTCATTTGTCGAGAAAGGCATTTTTCTTGCAAGCCTTGTAGCCAGACACCTCAGTTTCGAAATATTTTGATATTTGAGTTCTTGTGCTTATATGCATCCGAGCCTAGCGAACGGGGTTGACCCACCTCTTTCTACAATTTGAATGCTTCGGATAATATCATTCTTCCTGGCCGAAAGGAGAGCCAGGCGTGCTTTTTCTACCTGCTGAGCTGCGAGGCGCCAGTGATAAATTAAATGGTTCCATGTAGTCCTAGTCTTGCAACCCTATTCTGCCAACGAGGCCGCCAGCTCATTTTGAAGCACGGAAATGCTTTCGTCATCGTGAATAGTTTGGTCCATCCTTCATGGCTTGTGCATTCTCGTTGTTGTGCTCACGTTAAAGGTGAACAGTAACACAGCGTTTTCACTTAGTTTCTGCTAGCTTGGCACAAGCTGGACCACCTCACATGCTTGTAGGTTCGCTAAAAAGTTATCGAGCAAATAAACTCTATCAATTTGGCTTGGGTAATCTAAACGAGCGCGGTTTGTAATTAACCTGACTTCATGTAGAGTTAACCACCCATCTGTCAGCTTGAGATCTTCAACTAATAGCTGTAGTTTTGTGGCGTAAAAATTGTTGGTGCCTTGGCTGGGACCCGTGACACCCCGTGTAACATGGAGCACGCAGTTTAATTCTTCGACAAGCACGTATGATATCGGCTCGAACAAAAAATGCCTGGCACATTCATGAAACCCATTCGTTTATGACCTCGTTACTGGCACATTAACGTAGACAAGTCCACCTCGTTTGCAGTTAAGTACCACATATTCTGTTATGATGCGGCCTTCGGTGTCATTCAGTGAGCACCCCTCCTCAGCGTTGCGCTCATGAAAACAACTCCTACTCCATGTGCACGCGCACCTGTGAGTGAAAGGAAGGCCTGTACATGAAACTTTTCCAGAAACTCTGCAACTTCAAGCTTAGTACGAAAGTTTGCCTCCTGCCAAAAGATCATGTCCACGTGATGCGCCCGCGTGAGGTCAAATACTGTCTGCTGCTTCACCGGATATCGGAAACCACGAACATTGAACGACATAAAAAAGTAATGTCATAGTTGAATTAAAGGCCAGGAAGTTGCTCAAATGAAAGAAAGGTAATAGTTATAAGAGCCAAATGCTAGAAAAAGATATTGTCGTCGTTCGCGGTTGGTGACGTTTGCCGTGGCAGTAATCCCACGTGGGGTTTCCTAAATGTTCCCTGTTTAGTGGAGCCGTTCCCGCTGCTCCCACTGCCTGGCTTGGAACGGCATTGTGAACTCGAAGGACTGTATGCGTCTGCAGATCCTGTCGGTGTGGTGAAAACCTCGATGCCCACCGGCTTGATCCACGTTAGTGGTCGGCTCCTCAGCTACTTCGTCGATGTCGAAGGCGTAGCCCTCATTTTCTTCAAGGTCGTCAACATTTCAAGGTTAGCGTTCTATGTACTGTCACTGGCGTATGTCGCTGCCATGAGAGTATTCACAAATGAACGAGGGCTGTTCTCCTAATTACGAGAAGTAGGGCATCTCACGTCATGTAGTATAATGCTTTTCGTCCGTTGTATTCTTCGAGGTGAAACCACTGGTGACAACGCACCAAATAAATATCCGGTAAGTATTATGGCTGATTGTTTGAGACATTAGGAAACCTCTAAAATATTTCACATCAGTACGAAAACTCGGTGAATTTCAAGGAGCACGAAGTTTATATCAAGAGTCCCAATTCCAACAGTGACAGTATGCATAAGTTGATCGGATTAGCTCGATAGCCTGGTTAGATTTCAATTCAGACAAAGAAGCGATGACATGCTTCTTATGACATAAAAAGGCCATGGCTTGGGGTGGTTGGTAGTCCTGAGTTCATGCTGTAACAATCACCTTCCTACACCGGTCTGCCTTTCACCACTGCTTTTTACGTACCTGGAAAGAAAAAGTAAACAGCTATTGATATTCAACATCGGTGGTCACCGAATATTGTTATCGCCAAAAATATGCTTGGTAATTGCCTTGAACATGAAACAATGATGGGATCGGTCCAGCTGAGCCAGCGTGTGGGTCACACTTGGCACTTCTTCAAGTGATAAGTTGGGTGGCCAATCACTGCTTTGCCCTCTTCGCGAGCAGGCCGTGGAGAGCAATACGTTTACCATCAACAGACGTATATTGGCCGCGTCCGCTGCTCCGTGTATATGACACCGTTCAACCACCACCTACAGGAATGAGCCTTCACTTACAATATCGTGGGCCTGCATGCAAGACCACAGAACCGCACCTTCTCGAACACCGAGCTATAAGCTGTGCAAGATATTCCACGAGACAAAAGATACCGTAGTTGAGAGGTCGTCGCTACCGGCTGCTTTCACCGACTGCGAACTGCGGCACCAGGGCCCACAACGTGTATGAAGGGCACTGATTGATATGTACCGAATGCCAGCCGCTTGATATGTACCACGTATAGGGTAATGTCTTCAACATGGCAGTCAGTCTAAAGACGTCTTAGTGCCGGTCCAGGTTTGACGAAAATCTAGATTACGGGTAAGCATCATAAGATGAGCAGATAGTCATAACGAAATAACCTAAACATACAAAAACATTACATACAATCTGTGTAGTCGTCGTTCGCTCTCTTGTCCAGAAACGTTAAACAGATGGCTTACCTACTTTGCATCGGCGTATTGAGGCATTGATAGCAAAATATTAACGTTTTATAGTTTCTCCAAGATAGGCCCTAAAGTAACAGTGCTTTAGTCTTACCAGTAATTGCCGTAAATACAGCTGATATCAAATGGCAAAAAATGTGGTAGGCATCTTGTATATGAATCGGTATAACACACTAAAGCAAAACGTGTCTGATGGAACTAGGTTGAAGTTTACTGCACATTTGTATATAATGGTTATAGGTGTCTTATGGCTTCACCACCTTTACGTGTTGATGCACCCGTGTTGACACATGGTGCCACATGTTTTCCATCATGACATCGAATGAACTACAAGCGACAGGGATATAAGCGAGGTGCAAATCATTGTTGGCCTATAGGCATTTGAAACCATGCAAGCGACTCCTAACAGGATTTTCCTGAATTGTTTTTCAACTGACTGTCCTCTTCAGCGAAGGGTGCGTGGTTTGCGGGTATACACGATCATTCTGTAGGTGTACTTGGCAAGTGGGGTCGGTATGGCGAACAGCGTTTTGCTGGTAGGTGGCTTCGAGGAACTTACGATCATTTCGGTTTGCATGAAAGTTTGTACGGGACCCATTTATGTTACGATGCGCTCAACTTAACGAACTCGAGAAAGAGAGTTCTCAGCTTGACGCGTGAAGGTGCGAAGGCCTCCCTCTCTCCCGTGGTGAATGCATTGCTGCACCGAAACCACTTGCACGACCTTTGTCCGTTGATGCGTTGTATTTTACGTGTCGCCTAATGCAGCAGTTCTCATAGTCACTGTCATCCCACTCAGCCGACAACGAAGATGCACAATTGGCGAGTATGTAAGCCACACTACACCGCACACGTTAGAACAAAGAATAGTAAAGGCGTTGCCCGTAACTTACACCAACACAACACGAAAGACAAAACACTTATCTGCATCATCATCGAGTCAAATCAGCGCGTCGAGCGCATCGCAATTACAGTTCACTGGCAGTTTCTGTGTCGCATGGACTTATGGTGTCGCGTGGACTTATTGTTGTGTATGAGAGTGAGTGCCGGGAGTGTCGGAGTCTATCCATTCAAGCTGACACTTTCTGGCGAGAGGATAACGCATGAGATGCTTCGCTTTAACTTGTTAGGCATACGGAACTTCATTTCCGGGTCCTACTTGTGCAGCCGCTTGTGCTGGTGTTCTGGTTTCTGCCAGTGCTCTAAGATGGAGTTGCGCATTACGCGCCGAAGTAGAACGTTAGTGTCTTGCCGAGAAAATGCGATGCACACTTCCGGGGCACTATTTAAAGCTCTCTTAGCTTCAGCGTCCGCCGCTTCATTGCCCATTATGCCACAACGAACAGGTTTCCATTGAAATGTTACATCATGTCCATTTTTTGTAGCAATACCAAGAATCTCTGCTATTTCAATCGATGAAGTATGATAAGGACCTTGTCTCATGAAGCCATCGATGGTTTGAAGAGCAGCTTTGGCATCGCACAGTATCGTCCATTTACGAGCGGGTTCTGTCGACTTAAAACATATTGCCTCCCGAATAGCAACAAGTTCCGCGGCTGTTGATGTGGTCTTGTGATCCATCTTGAAACATTGAGCTATCTTCATCTCCGGGATGACAAAAGCTGCGGCGGAGGTACGCGACGTGGTAGATCCAACAGTATATACGTGTGCCACACCGTCGTACGTCGTATAAATGTGCTGCAGTGTAAGTTGCTTTTCGCTGATTGATGATAGAAGGGACTTCTTCATAATCCCAGGAATCTGAAGTATGACAACTGGTCTAGGGAGGAGCCACGGAGGTGTCTCAGGAACACGTGGGGGAGAGAATCTTGGCAGTAGGATGTTCTTGAGCAGCGATATAGCTCCTGAATAACTGCAGTCTCGGTGTCTGGCAGGGAGCGCTGATAGGGGATGTTGCCTGTGTCGAGTTAAAAGGCGAAGGTGGACTCGAAGAGGCTCGCAGAGCACATATACTTTGATTGGACAAGCCCGAGCTTCGGCGAGAGCTCCCTTCATTGATGTGCATTGAGGTAAGCCCAAACATGTGCACAACCCATGAGCTTGGATGCTTTCTAGCGTGCTCGCACAACTGGGTTTCATGTCATATTTGCAAGATGTTTCAGCGCGCGAACAAAGGAAAAAGGACAGGGTAGACAGAAAGAGCGCTAACTTCCAACTAACTTTATTTCACTGAGTGGCAAAAATATATACTGCTAGAAAGAATGATAACAGAGCATGAAGATAAATTGCAAGCCTAATCTACACATCAGTAACAAAACACGTGTGATGGGTCCTCTTTTGCTTCAAAGCCCAGCCAGGTAATCCCGTTCAGCCTGTGATAAAGCAAGCGATGACGTGCTTACACATTTACTCCTAGCAAGTGTATTTTTTTCGGCTTCGATAATTTCTCGGGTAAGCTGGTCCCTGTAACTTGCCAATATTGAGCACTGATAAAAGAGAAGGGTGCATCCACAATCTCGGCAATGATTGCCAAGATGCCCTTGTACCACATTGTGCATAATGTTTCGGTGTTCACGGAGGCAGTCATTACGTGCACGACGTATCACACAGGCTAAAAAAGATTGCTCGAGACGCCAACGTTTTTGTGGTTTTTGTGGTATGTATGTATGTATGTAGGTATGTATGTATGTATGTGGTATGTATGTATGTATGTATGTATGTATGTATGTATGTATGTATGTATGTATGTATGAACTTCATTTATTCCAACATACCATCATTTGGGATGCTGAGGGTCGTGGTCAAAAAGCCTCTTCACGGGCTTGACTAGGACCACGACCCCGTACAAAGTGGCAGAGATAGGCGAGTGTACATTATAGTATAAAATAATTCAGACAACTCTATGTCGCTCAATTACAACTGTAAGGGAATGCATAATAGTACTGTAAAGGAATGCATAAACATTTTCATACGAACATATATAGACAGATGATGCAAGTGAAACAGATTGAAAAATAAACCTTTAAAACAGTGTACTAACTTCAATTTTTATAATCACATAAAAGATCAATGAGAGTGTACAAATGAAAAAAGAAATACAATGACATTGCACAGGTAGAACAAAAACGCATCTCCAGCAATATCTTCACAGTGTTAGATGATTAAGATGGGACGGCAATAGAAAGCGCAGCATCTCCTTGCAGTAGTTCGAGCGCGTGCGTGGAAGAAACCACGTGTGCATATGACGAGTGTTATAAAAAGGGGTCCCCCGGTTTATACGAACAAGTGTGCCCGAAATTTTATCACTTTTCAGTCCTGCGTAATAGTGTTCCAAAACAATTGTTTGATAGTAATCTGGTAGGGTTAATAAGTTCATTTCTTCAAACAGCGATGACGTGTGACTTTCATACGGAACATCTACAAAGGCGCGAACTGCCCTTTCCTGTATGACGTGTAATTTGTGAATGTTCGTTAACGTTGTTGTCCCCCAAACCAGATAAAAATAATTAATGTGCGATGAGAACAACGATTTGTAGATGAGAAGTCTAAATTTTTATGTATGTATGTATGTATGTATGTATGTATGTACGTAAGTACGTGACCGCCTATAGTTACACCTTTGCCAACTGCCCTCTACATCGCT